>JAQGAF010001657.1:0-28769 GCA_034687865.1 Kryphioiulus occultus
ATGCTTCAAATACAGATACATGCAAGTATAACGAAATTTCAACTACATATACATGTATATTAGCTGCAGATGAGTAAATTGATAACCAATGCAACCACACGAAAATTTACAGAGTATCCAAAAAGTCGCTTATCCAAGGAGTCCCATATGCTGTGTAGAACATGTACATGTATAACCTCAACCAGATTCAAATACTCTGTTGAAAACATGTGCGTAGGGCGATTTCTTAATTGATTTTTTATACAGTCTGTATTTCAAGTAGGTCATCACCTTGAGGGAGGGGGTCATCCAAATTGACTAGGTCATCATTTAGTTAAATTCCAATCCATCCGTTAATAAACATTGTTATAATCCATCATTAGTTATAAAGTTTTGCCAAAAATTTAGCCTTCGGAGATTTCGAAAATCGCATTCGCTTTATTAATGTTATGTGGTAAAATTCATCACTTTTAAGTAATTTAAATAAAAAGTTAATTCAATTTGAAATTTTTTGATCAATGTCATCATTGGGAGGGGGTCAGGTAATAATGACAAATGGTAAAAATTCATCATTTTAAAGTAATTTAAATAAACACAGGCGATTTCGATAACAACAAACGATTGATAACATTATCAGAGATTTTCACAGAATAATTGTAAGCAAACCAATATAAATGGCATTTTATTTGGAAATAGCTTTGTAAAGTTAAATTATGCGATGTATATATACATAAGAATCCAAATTAAGTAGAACTGATCAGTTATAACAAGTTTTCACCTGTGGCCTGCAGGGCAGCTTGGCACCGCTAGGCGGCGCAGGTCCGTGATAAGGCTCTGCTGGAGCAGGAAGGCGACCAGAAAAAGGTGAACCGGTCCGAGAGGAGGATAGCCGTGATTGGGGGAGGAATTTCAGCCTCAGCCGCACCATGAACGCACGAGGCCGGCACGACCGGGTCTGGTCTACGTGGTGGCTCCACGTCCCGTGCCTGTCGCCTCCGAAAAAGTGAAAACCATTTGGACGGGAGGTGCTCGTGTGTGCTCCGGACGGAATTAGCCGCAAAATGCTCGGACATTTGCGGCGAACGGACAACGAACTCTGGAAAGCGTAGTTACGCAAGGTACGTATGCGCCATTTGAGGTCGAGTCCGCAAAAGTTTGGCTTCTAGGAAATGAAAATTAAATAGGTTGCAGTTGGTCATGGCAGACAGGCGGTTGTGCTCAACCTGCTGGTGTCAAATTCGACCATGTACATGTCCACTGCCCTGGTAACTATGCCAGGAGTGGGATGGCTGAAGTTTTGTCAGAAAGCCCAAAAAGTTGTAAAAGCCCAAACAGTTCAAAACATCTCCGAAACACTCAAACAGGATAGGAATTGCACGGAAATTGTCGTCCATACGTCAGCAACCGCCAATGACAGTGTATGAGCAGTGGCAGGTTCGACCATGATGTCTTGCTATAACAAAATCAATTAAATGACTTCGATAAGGTGTATTAGTGATCATGTTTTACATCGAATTAACATGAGTGAGAGGATGGGTGCTATAGTACTGGGTTGCCTACATGGCCAAATCAACTCAAAATGTTCTGTAAAAAAGCGTTGCCCTTATTTTCACATCAATAACATGCCCTGTAAAGATTCTGGTTCTCAAAAGCTCAAAAAGGTCTAAACAGTTCAAAACATCTCTGAAACACGATAGGAATTGCATGGAAATTGTCGTTCGTACTGAGCAATGACAGGTTCGATCATGATGTCTTAATATACCAATATCAATTAAATGACTTCGATAAGGTGTAGAAGTGATCATGTCTTACATCGAATTAACCTGAGTGATAGGGATACTGTAGCACTGGGTCTAGATGGTCAGCTAATTTCGGCCTACATGTAAAGCACAATTTGGTCGAATCGCGTAAAATGCCAAAAGGCGTGGCCCAAATTGTCAATTAAATACAACTCAGTACCCTACAATCAGTAAGCGAATGCCGTATGATAGAGGGATGTAGCCCATCAACCCAATTTTCACACCAACCACAAGCCCAGTAGATACTGGTTCTCAAAAGATCAACAAGGTCTAAATAGTTCAAAACACCTGAAACACGGTAGGAATTGGCATCCATACTTCAGCAGCCATGAATGAAAGTGATGACAGGTTAGGCCTAATTAATTGGACCAGAGATGTCTTTTCTAAATAATAATATCAATTACATGATTTCTCTAAGGTGTAGATGGGATTGTCTTTCATTGAACAAACCTGAGTGAGAGGGGTACTATCGCACTGGGTTTAGATGGTAAGCCTAATTTCGCCCTATAGGTATTGCCTTCATTGCCAAATCACTCAAAATATTCTGTAAAAAAGCGTTGCCCTGATTTTCACATCAACAACAAGCCCATTATAGATTTTGGTTCTCAAAATCTCAAAAAAGGCCGGTCTTAACACTTCAAAACATCTCTGAAACACGATAGGAATTGCACGAAAATTATCGTCCATATTTCACTTCTAAATGGTGTAGAAGTGATTATGTCCTGCATTGACCCACTGCTGCACTGGATTTACATGGTCTTGCTAAAGGCGATACCGACACGCATACACAATTTTGCCAAATTACTCAAAATGTCCTCACGGAAAACGCTATGAAAACAAAACTAGATTTCTAATATGGAGTTACAAATTCAAAAATGTCACTTTGGTAAATACGATAAGTAGACATTATATGGCATGTACGAACGCTTCTTTGGTTGTGTAAGAGCACGTCTTAGGCATGAAAGAACAGAACATGCCTTTAATTGGCAGTGTAAGAAGTTAAGAACGAGTCTTTGGCATTGAAAGAACACGTCTTTGGCATTGAAAGAACACGTCTTTGGCATTGAAAGAACACGTCTTTGGCATTAAAAGAACACGTCTTTGGCATTAAAAGAACACGTCTTTGGCATTAAAAGAACACGTCTTTGGCATTGAAAGAACACGTCTTTGGCACTTAAAGAGCAGAACATATCTTTGACAGTTCAACATGTCTAGGTCACTGCAAGAACACGTCTTTGGCATTGGAAGACCGTGTCTTTGGCATAGTAGAACCTGTATTTCTACATTAGTTTTCTAATATGAATTAAAAAGCACAGTAACTGGTCCAGTATACTCGCAAGTTACACAATATAAGTTCGGAAAGAGTACAACTTAAAGAGTATTAATTTTAAATTTAGCATTTTGCGTGTATAATTATAGAATGGTCATAAATAGAACAGCCGCAACAATTACACAAATATGCGAGATTCTTCCTATTTTTAAACAAGCAAGATTGCTTAGCAGGTGTCCCAAAAAATGTCCAATTATATCCGATTTAATTGAGGAGTGACGTCAAGGAATCTCACGTGACACTTAATGAACATCAACTCGTTAATTATACCGTTCATTCCTTATATTATCCCCATTTTGCGCCTCCCACGCTGTGATGTTTCAGTGCAAATTAACAAAACAAATTTCGCTAATTACTATACATGTATATCATTTCCACGTAATACCAACACTGTTCTGCTATCTTTTACAAGTTGTGAATCGTTTCTGATGCTCCACTGTATAATTACTTTCATTCATGTTGTACTTCTTGGCACTTCCGTGAATAATTTCATTGAATTTACCAACTCAATAAACAAGATAGCTATTGCAATTGCCATGTGAAATACCCCGTCATCACCATAATCATCATCAACAACAACAACAGTAACAACAAAAAACAACAAAATCGTGACTAGACTAAGCAGGGCAAGGGGGATACGAAGGTGCCTTAAGGAAGAATTATATTTGTGAGAATACACGTACACTGTACTGTATTCTATGGTAGGTCTACTTGATATTTTTTCAATGTGCAAAATACACGAACTTCAAAGAACTTCGGTCGCTACCTATCCCCTACTGTAGGTTCATACCAAATCTGGGTCAAGACCATACGAACTGCGGTATTATTAGTGAATTATGTTCGTGGTCCCAAGGAAAAGGTACCTTTCTTTTACCCTCTGGTATGTTAGGGGAGAGGGAAATACAAAATGGACTGGGGTATGCACGCAGCACTCTAATATACACAAGCAACATGCAAAAAAATGGTCGTTCTGGCAAATCATTCATCAAGTTCTTGAAAAGGTTAAGAAGTGCTCAAGGACAGCAAACGCTAAGGACCAATTATTACAATTAAACTTCCAAGGTCCCAAAAGCAAAGCTGGCATTTCAACACATTTCCTACGTTTAATACGAATACATGTGTACTTCATAGTTGTATTTGCTGAAGGTTTCGTACAACCTCCAACAACATTTATGTAAATGAAATTAGCGTTGTTATGTTTATTTGACTGATATCCTGGCGTCAATATTCACTCGTACATGGGCTTCGAGCTTAGCGAACTGCAAATCCGTAAACAAGGGCGGAAATGGCAACAATGGGAACTGGCCAAATGGTTTGTTTTGGTATAGCATTGCCATTGGCAAGAATGCACGGAAATATAAAAAAATAACATTATTTCCCCTAAGGGAAATTCCATAAAAAGTACTTAATACAGTACTTATTGTCAGCTGGCAAAAGCATAAACGCCTACATTGACTCATGGATACTACTGATTTAAAAAGCAAACTTTTAGATTATTGTTTCAGTGCTATGTTACACTGTATGTTATTCTTAGTCGTGTTTAAAAGATTACGAATCGTCACGAACGCAATAAATTTCCGAAAAAATATATCTATCGACGTACAGTACCTTATTCTAAGTTTTTATCTTTTCCAATGACGAAACTTCGGTTGAAAAACAAGTTAAGGTGAAGTTCTCCAGATTTCCAAGAAATAAATCAGAAATACAAAATGCCTCTAAAGCTGGGTTTACACTATGCACTTTAGCAATACGTGTGATATTGGAAAATTATACAACGTGTTTGAAAATAAGAAAACTTATTTAACATTTATCTTGTTACATAACAGGTTGTATGCTAAGTGTCAGTAAATATCAAAGAGCATTGTAAAGCTTGGTTCACACTACATAACAAAACATTGTAATATAACAAACATACAGTATACCAATATAACAAATTAGTTTTAAACTTTGGTGTACGCCTTCAATTTCATATAGACGCCTACATGTATAACGTCATCCATAAAAAGTTATGGATGGTAAAATTTTTGTAAAATCATTTTATGTAACAAGTTGTAAAAACATGTCATGTGGAAGTTTTATAATAAGTTTACAAGTGTAGACTCACTAAAACATGTTACACAACATAGTTTTACAACGTCCTTGGACAACGATGGATATAATAAAAAAATATTTACACAGCATCAAGTTATGTAACATTTTTTCTTCTCATTTTCAGATAAGTTGTATAACGTTGTTATATAACAAGTTTTGTTATACCTTAAACCCATCTTTATATTCGGCGTTATACATGTACATGAATAACAAATTGAACAACAGAATTAACAACTATTTTTTTATATAACATTTTTTTGTGCTATAGTTTAAATTACCATAACATTTGTTCCACTATATCACCATATATTCCACTGCTATCTTGCAGATAGCATAAATCGTCATATTATGAAATATCCCATGTAGTTGCAATAAATCCCTTCTGTTAAAAGTTTATGCTTTCCAACTTGTTTACGATCCTTTACACATTACACATCCAATGAATATCAATTTCATGCATTGCCTCATTTCCAGGTGACAGCTACAATTAAGTACCAATTCCAAAGAAACCCTCCATGACCAATTAATTCCACGGATTAATAAAAAACAAGATTATGATAATACATGTAGATAATGGTTACATAACCCGTCTCCTGTGCTCCCTAGGAGTCTTACTCAACACTTTCACACTATTTACAATCAAAAGACACGAAACCAAGGCCAATGCGATGACTATAAAATTTACGAATAAAATATTTCCTAATAAATTATTAGAACTCCTTTTAAAATTCACATTGCTAGCGACATAATAAGGAAATTATCATGCGTGACGATTGCATGGCTTCCGAATTGTAGGTTGAGCACGCAATGTCATAAATTTCTACAAAAAAGGCGATGAAAACCTCCACCCCTATTGGAACCATTAAGAAATCATTTTGAAATGAGCACATAAAATTAAATGTATCAGTTTTACCAGGCTCGTAAAAACCGATATTAAAATCTAAATGGCTTGCATTAAACAAAAATCAATTAATGAATCAGTTAATTAACTGAAGATTAGCCTGCACTGTTAGACATTTAACTAATGTAGAATTGGGAAGCATGCATCTACTATTCAATCTCAACCAGGCCTACTCGTATTTACAATTTTAAGTTTGAATAAATTGTTACATTTAAAGGATGGCTTTGAATGTTTTGTGATAATGTTGACTTTGTATTTATCAGTATCACATCACAAACTGCTATTTTGATAAGATTTGTTGCTTTATTTAAGAAAAATGGCATTTTTATTGGGTGTGCCAATATTTCTTTTTTAGCTCACTGTACATTCATGATGATTTTTGCATTCAGCTTTTGCTTTCAAACAAAAGGGTTGAAGGTCAGGATAGAGATGGTTTTATGAAATTACCACCAATACAAGCCCATTTTGCAATTTACATTCAAGTGTTGAGCTTGTCTCATAATTTAAGTAATACATGCTGAATACACGTACGTTTACAGAAATGCATAAAATGTATATTAACTATTGTATTCACACTAGTTTTGGATGTTAAAATTAACATTCGATTTCGAAATACTGCTCCATTTTATTCGCAAAACCTTTTTTGCAATGCTTACGTCAGGAAATAATGGGACAGTTTGAATAGGAAAGGTAAAGTACATGTAACTAAGGGTGTAAACCTAAAAAGCTATGCAAGTATGAATTTTAATTTAAGGTCAATAGAACATCACCATAAATGTCAGAAAACTACATTTTATGCTGTATTGAAACAACCATTCGAACGCCTCTGTGCTATTTTTAATTAGTAAAACTGATTTTTATGATATTCACAACTAGGAGAAAACGTAAACGACCGTTCAATCCTGACCTTTTGGAATGAATTCCCATACAAACAAACGAATGACGCCATGCAAACGCAGCAAAGCATTTCCCAGAAGTAACATTAGTGTTTACCTTGCCAGTGCATCCTTGCTGAATGAAATAAGCTCTTTATTAATTTTGCACGAGGTCAGTGTCAGTGCATACCACTGGAATGCAATTTTGAAACACAGCAGCTGGGAAAGAGCCTACATTAAACCCGTCCACCATATGCGAAAGAAATCCTTGAAAAACATCCACAAATTGGGCAAATGTGTTACGCACCCTCAGCCCTGGCAGGGCATACCGGTCAATGCAAATTTTGAGATGTATACCACAAAAGCCTACACCAACCAGCCTGAATGCTAATTCTGCTGCCAGATTCAAGGTCTGAATTATGGCGAATTTTCCTTTGTCATTCGGAAACGCCAAACTGACCTTGCAGAAAAATAAAACCGCTTTAGTCACACTCATAGTGGTCTTCAGAGCTAGCCCAAGGGGAAATGGAAGTAACAATTTGTGTGCTGCAAACGAAACGTATACATGTACTTCCTGAACACTTGTTTTAGTGCACCTTGCCACTACTAGAACATCAAATTACATGCAGATAAAAATAACGTGTTTAGCATGGCGCATTAGCTAGGGCTAGGGTAAAAGTTACACAACAGGATGCAAGCTGTTGGGCTGGGTTTACAATGTTTTGTGATGTATATTATTGTAATGTAACATTAGCTTTCAACTCTGTTGTACAACTCATGTAGCACCATATACTTTACATGCAAATAGACGGGCTTCCATATAATACCACTTAATACATGTACATTAAAATTGGTTCAAAATAAGAAGGAAACTTGTTCACTAACACACATGTAATACTACAGTGACTCCCAGTGAAAATGCTACACCTGCATTCAACTAATTATATTCAACTAACTAATAATACATTTAAAAAGGAAATATACAGTATGTAACATGTTTCTTGTAATAGACCAGATTATGATTTCCATCATGTGTTGCTAAAGCCTTGTCCACTCCTGACAAACATTTCCTGGAAACATGGATTATGGACCATGTTTACTCAAAACGTTTCCACATTTCTAGCACGTGAAACAAATTTGTGGAAACATGTTTTCGGAGAAATGCTGTTTCTGCAAACATCTTCTTTGTTTGCTGGTGATGTGTGTGTGGAAACATGTTTCCACAAATTCGTTCTTGAAAATATTTTTGCTGAGGCATGTTTCCCGAGAAACATGTTTTCGCAAAATGTTTTTAGGTGTGCACTAGGCTTTATGATCAAAGGACTTTGTAAAACTTTGTTGCAGTGAGTACACGTGTAAACTTGTTGTAAAACATCCACTTAATTGATTACGTGGTCCGGGTTAACAATACTGAGATTGCAAATCAGCTACAGTTCATGTATTTCTCCTAATTTACAAACACGTTATACATGTATATGACGTCATACGACAAGTTGCACAAGTCACTGTACACAACAGTTAAAAACAAATTTGTAATAATACAATGTTTGCTTTCATAGTGTATACCCAGCTTACAACGTCGTTTGATCTTTACCGACACACAACATACAACCTTCTAGATATAAATAAATGCGTTACATAACATCATATTAAATAACGTTTTTCTTCTCATTTTCAAAGAAGTTGTAAAACTTTGCTACGAAATAGGTTTTGCTATGGTATATCGTAAACACAGCTTAATGCAATGCTTTATCAAATACCTTATCATTAGCACGTTTGTGCTCAAAAGTGTCACAAGTATCACAAGTTTCTGTTTGTCCATCATACCATTAAGTTCTGACCATAACTGTGTCATTGCTTTCGATTGGGTGGGAGTGTAATGCGAAGAATGTAGGCTGGTCAAACAAGTTAAACTACAGCTTCATGTACATGTAGAATGTCCTGTCAGGCTGGCGACTCGGTTAGTAGTTGCCATTGCGTTTAATTGTCATTGGCCATGGGGGACGGTAGTTTTAGGGCAGGATTGCGCACTCCCAAAAATAAAATTTGTTGAGCTATGTGCTGTGGATAGAAATCTGCTCATTTTCTGGAGTAAAAATAGCATCTGGAAGGTATCGCAGGCGGCCTCGAGTCACCTTCACCTGCACTCCATTATCAATTCAAGTCACTGCAAGAACCTAGTGATCGTTTAGGCCTCACTGACATTCTGTCAAGACAATGACGCAACTGGGAAGAATTGGCATGTGTTAAGTCGTGATTGGCAAAACAATGTCAACTTACGCTGCTTACATCAGATAAAAGTATAACAAAACCAGGAATGTGCAATTAACCACATCTTAAGCTGCGATTACAATATACAATACGTGTTATAGAGCAAAGTTATCCACCTTGTTTAAAAGTGAGAAAAGTGTTATGTGGCGATAAAGAACAAAGGACGTTAGGAAGCAGGGTATGCTCTTTAGAACAAAACATTGTAATCTAACAAATTAGTTTTCAACTTTGTTATTCACTTTGTCAATGACGTCATGTGTAACTTGCAATGGACAATACAAGTGTTCTAAAAGTAATTTTATGTAACAAATTTATACAACTTGTTTGAAAATGAGAAGGAAAAATGTTATTCACTTGTACATTTACCATCTCAGTATTGATGATCCACGTAAACGAGTGGATGTTTTATAAAAAGTTTGCAAGTGTAAACTCAGTCTCAGTAAAACATGTTAACAACAAAGTTTTTACGAAATCCGTTGAACTTTACCGACAATTAATGGATAGCATAACCTGAAAATCACATAAAAACATGTTATGTAACATGTTTCTTTCTCATTTTGAAACAAGTTGTATAATTTGCATAACGCTTTTTGAATGTTCATCATATGGCGTTATAGAACTAGTTGTACAGCACTACAAAGTTGCACTGCAAAGCAACAATCTGTGCGAACTAGTTCGAAAATTTGTTATATTACAATGTCGTGTGATATGGTGACGAATAACGGTAAAGCTGTAATTTCTAAAGGAACTGGAATTCCAGGATTTTCATCAATTGCTAAATTGATGTTCATGGAAACTAATGGCAAAGCAAACGAATACACCAAAGACACAGTGCCATGAATTTGGAATAAAGTCAACTTGATTATCACATGTTTATGTGAAGCGATTGGCACGATTGTGTGAACAAACACCTAAGACGATTTCCTTATATAGAAACATACACCTTGAAAAAACCCAAAGCTTATAATAACTGAGTAGTTGCTCTAGGTAAAGCCACTGGGGGAAACGACATAAAAACTCTGTCATAAATACGATACATTTCATGTCATTGCCCATGCCATAAAGTTTTATTGGCCACAAGCAGGAACAATAAATTAATTCAATGTTCATATTAAGATCTACATGTATATATAACTTTTCTTCCGTTGGCAATAGGAAGTTAACTGGGGGGTGTAATTGACGACCACCAGTGAATGTAGGGGCGCTGCAGTCTGCAACACCCATAATGCAACAGACAATGCAAACACTTCGTTGTGACTACATAAGTCTACATTTACATAAAGGCGCCAAATTTGACGCCAAAATCTAGCTCCAGGATTTGACACTTGACCTCGCCAAGTTACAAAACTCTCGTTTCACTAAACTGGTGTGGCAACAGGATTATCCTTAGGAGACCAACATAGTTTTTAGATTATGTAGTTTCCCCAGTTATCGACCGGTTTGATCAAGTCAACAATTTTTTTATCCACGTAATAAAAGTTTTAAAAGTGAAAACACCCTTCTGTATACATGTACGATGTTCCTAACCTTGCTTTCTGGTATCTGATTTGCATTCCACAAATAAAAAGATGTAGTTCTACGTCTAAACTTTTCACAGGGTGTATTGGGTTTAGGATATCGGTTTACATTGATTAATTCTGATTTTCTACTTCTGAGCCATTCTGAATTGCACTGCAAAGTTGCAAGGTATAAGGGAATTCCTTGGCCTATTTTACCTGCTGCAGGCCTATATTCAAAGCAACAATCTGTGCGAACTAGTTCGAAAAACCCTTTAATCACCTAATTAGGCGGACTGTTAATGAGGTAGCATTTACAGCACTGAATTCAGTTTAAAAACGAGCCTATAATGGAGGCTACAATTGATACAAGAGATATGCTGCCTGATCAAACTAGGTTTTGCATTGCTGCAGTATACCCAGTAACCATACCAAGTTCCCGAATAGGGAAATTTGTGATATCAGCGCATTCTGGGGGGCACCAAATATGCAAAGCAATCAACACACTTGACGTGATAAATGCAAAACAGTAACAGCAAAAATTGTCTTTTGTTCATTTCAAGTCTAAAGCATCCGACACACGAGGTGTGTCATTGTAAACAGTTTTTAGGTTGCATACAGATATTTTCCATCAGAGGGAATCATGATCATCTGATGAGTTTTCCATTAAAACAGAGGAGGCTAAATTGAAGACCTTTCAACTCAATTCAACGCAGCACGTGAATACCCAATTTTAACTTTAACCCAATCACCTCTCATTTCAACTCAGTAGGTGCACCATGTGGCAGGGTGTGTAATTCATCAACCCAATTTAACGTTTGTTTCATTAGTGACGTTTTAATTTAATAACACCATGCATTCAGATTCACTGTAATCAGTGATTTTTAGGCTGCTAAGCATTTTATTGCAAAATTTGCATTTCCCCAATTAAATAAAACCTTGAAACTACTATTCGATACGAGTATGCATTTCTATGGCAGTGTATTCCCAAGCTACACTAACGTTTAACTAATTTTTTGTATAGGAAATAAACTTATGCTTCAACTTACTATCATTTAAACAGGAGAATTAGCATATGCTGTATGTGTGATTATCCACTGCTTCAATCGTGAGTTTTTCGAAATCAGCAAGGAAGTCAAATAAATACGTAAATAAGTAAAATACACAAAGTATACAGAATTAAAAGGTCAACCACATAGAAGCCACGATCTAAAAGATGGACATGTAGCCAGCCTACTACAGTGCATATCCGTACAACAATATGCATTTAAAACCACCTAAAAAGCTTACCCCATTTTACCATTCAATTCAACTCTGTACTCTACTATTAGTAAGTGAATGCCATATGTATTATAATAACATTCACAGTATTTTTCATCAGAATGTTCATTGAATGTCATGCGGTCAAATGAGATTTAAAAGGTAGAACATGGATAACGTTGTTGTTATTTACATATACATGTATATCTCAAAGCCCTGTTTTATCATCCTTGCCAACCGTAACAACTGTGCTACATTTCTCAAAACAAGAGGAGTGTTGAAATAGTCTATCGATATGGCTATTGTCTCGTGAATTCATGAAACAAGAGACGATTGCAGGTGAATCAGAAACAATACATGTAGACTGAATTGACATCATTCTCCTAGGGTGATTCATATGACCTATACTAATTCAAGAATTTGAGATCGATTTTCATTCTGAATGAAAAATGGTGTCATTCGTGGGGACTCAGGCCAAAAACATTGAACAAAAGACCAACAATCATTCGAATATTGTTCAATTAGCTGAACTGAGCTTCTCATGTTTGTCAGCTCTGATAACATGCCATGGTTGCCATTTAAGGCTTACTGCTCACCTTTTCCAACACGGTTTGAAAACCTGCGTCACAAATCAAATTTATTACTAGCAAAACTGCATGACTAGAGGCAGCAAGTGGGTAACTCTCAGATAGCATCTTGTGTATTTTTAGTTTAATTACGAATCACGTTTATTATTCGTATGGTGTTGATGCAATTAAATGTCTAACGATAATAAACCGCATTAGATATCCGTAAAGATTGTCACAATTTCACAACAGTTTCATCTCACTCTCATCATGGGAATCTTGAAAATACAGAGTGATTCAAGAACTTTCCCTTCTTGATGTATCGCACTGTACACTTTGTGAAATAAAAACGTTATGGAAATGTTAGGAAAAATAACCGTGGGCATTTTGTAATTATTTCTGCAATTAATTGCAAGGTGTTGTAATTTTTTATCATTTTCCAAAAGTTCATACCCTCGTCACGTGACATGTTTGGCTCTAATTTTCAACGTAATTGCCCGTGAATGAATCTTCAAGTAGCCTGGAGGCAAGTGAACATGCAATATGTTAAAGGGTTAAAAAACAAGTGCACGCACTTCAGTTATTACATGATGACTAAACGTTAATGCTGCTAGACATTAATGAGGGTTGGCACCGCATTTAATGCAAGTCAGTGACGTTGGTCAATCAAATCTAATGCAACCCTCAAAATGATTTTGCTATCATCCAATTCCAAGATTTCTTCCCAAAGACTCATGGAAGAAATAGCAGCACAATAGTGTGCTTGTCATCCGCCATCACGAAATTTGACAAAAAAATTCCAAGTTCTGGAAATCCCAGACGAGGCTCAGTTTTGGGTAATCAACGTCAAACTACCAACTTTGAGAAAACAAAACAGGCCTTGATCTTTGTTACGAGCACACCCTTGGGTAAGGAAAACCCTAATTTCAAAGATTCGGCAATAAAGCTAATGAAACGTTTTATCTGATATAGTAAGCTGACGTTAAATGGAAGTATAATCCCTTTGTTGGAGCATATCTACAGAGCAACTATGTTGCAGTTTCTGCCAGGCTGGTTTCTTCATCATGTCATAAATATTAACTGATGCAGAAAACATGCTGCTGAAGTGATAAGCAACAACGAATAAAATCAACATTTTGTTATACGCCATAAATACTAAGAAAGTCGTGGCAATTAAAACGAAAGTATAAGCTTGGAGTTACATGTATTTAGATATTCATTTTGCCCCAAACTTAAACTGTAAAAGGCAGGGAAAATCCGAATGAGTTCATCTAACTCAATGATATCAAGACTACCAAACCTATAAGTTGTATCAAGAACAAGAATGCAGTTATTGTCAATGTCAAAGGTAGCCTATTGAATAATTTAAACAAAGAAAGGGAAACAATTTTAATGTCTGTCCATATGTTGTCATGTTTTTTTCCATTCACTTTCAGGGGAAGTAGTTTATAATTTGTGCCGTTATCAACACCGATGATAAGAATCAAAACAAAATAGAGCTAACCTAAAAAACTATTGCATCTGCAATAACATTTTCGGCTTTTGTCCAAATTCACAATAAGGATTTCTTATAGTTCTAAAGTCAACCTTGGCAGATTCTGTATATATGCAGTTACGTCTATATGCATTAGCATAACTTCCAGTTGTCTGAACAATAATAGTTATTATACCACAGCTCCAGGTGTTCAGCTGTCAAATACCTGACGTAACACGTGTTACTTTGATTCAATTTTGATTATTGAATATACTGCATAGTACATGAATTTAATCGTTGTCATGGTGTTGACTACACGACCTTGTTTCCCCATAAACAGGACATAGAGACGACAGTTTGTCAATTATCGTGGCTGCGAATAATGACTGTCACAAATATACTACACCGAACTAGCAATTTAGGCATTTACCGAAGAATGCTGTTCAAAAAAACCAAGAAAAC
This sequence comes from Kryphioiulus occultus, assembly GCA_034687865.1. Classification (NCBI taxonomy): domain Eukaryota; kingdom Metazoa; phylum Arthropoda; class Diplopoda; order Julida; family Julidae; genus Kryphioiulus; species Kryphioiulus occultus. Next base: position 14,505 of record JAQGAF010001657.1, read on the forward strand.
AAAATTACCGCAATTTTCAAAGTAGAAATAAGACTTATTCAAATCAGCACGGAGTACACAAGTCGATGTAAATTTCTTGATTCTGAGAACATTTCCCTTTGAACGTGGTCCATCAAGATGGTCTCTCACACAAAGGCGCATACATGTGTTGGCGATACTAGTTGTCACTGCGTATACGTGGTGCAACAGGAAATGTCAGAAAAACATTGTGCACTGCAAATGCACGGATTTTCATGGAAGAAAGCACATTTCAAGATAGACAAAACGCTAGCTAAAATTGGCATACCTTTTAACTTTAGCTGCAGAACTTCTGAACTTGCCTACTAACTAGGCAGCCAGACTTGCCATGAAAAACCGACACTTTAACAAAGTAACAGAACATGCTAACCTATGCAATCGTGTTACTAACAGAACTTTGTACCAATAGACCGTAGCCAGAATCGTGCAGATACAGTATATGACAGAAAGGGATTTACATGTACATGTATTTATTGATGCACTGCAATTTCAAGACAGACAAAAAACTCCAGCTAAAATTGGCATGCTTTAACTTTAGCAGCAGAATTTTTCTTATCCACCCAGCTGCCAGACATTTCATGTAATATGGAAGACTGTAAGTATAACTGACAGGATTTCGATGAAAGACAGTAAATTTCAAGACATACAAAAAACACCAGCTAAAATTGCCATACTTTCACCTTTAGCTGAGGAACTTTTCTTATACACCAAGCTACCAGACTTTCCGTGGAAAATGCTATAGAAAACTGAAGACTTTTATGAAAGACAGTAAACTTCAATACAGACAAAGAGCACCAGCTAAACTGGCATACTTTCAACTTTAGCTATAGAACTTTTTTATACCCCATACTGCCTAACTTTCCATGGAAGATGCTATGGAAGACTGACAGGGATTTTGATGAAAGACTGTAAACTTCAAGACAGACGAAGGACACCAGCTAAAATTGGCATACTTTCAACTTTGGCTGCAGAACGTTTCTTATTCACAAAGCTGCCAGACTTGCCATGGAAGATGCAATGAAAGACTTGACAGTCCGACAGACTTTCCAACCAACCGTGCTACAATCAGTTTAACTGATAGGGATTTTGATAAATGCCAGTAAACTTCAAGATGACAAAGAACACCAGCTAAAATTGGCATACTTTCAACTTTAGTTGCAATTCGTTTCTTTTACACAAAGTTGCCAGACTTGCCATGGAACACTGATAGTCTAACTGACCGATATATTGATGAAAGACATTAAACGTCAAGACAGACAAAGGACACCAGATAAAATTGGCATACTTTCAACTTTAGCTGCAGAACTTTTCTTATACACCAAGCTGTCATGAAAGACTTGATAGTCCAACAGAACCTGCCAACCAATCGTGCTACAACAGCAAAACAACTTTGCACCAACTGTACCGACAGTAGCCAGAACAGTGCAGAAAAACAGAAGCAACCGACTTCTGCAGATAAGCATGCACAAGTGTCGCCCTACTTCCATGGACGGTGCCTGGTGTGAAGGACGCTGGAGAGGGCAGTGGTTCACCCTGGGGTCAATGGCCCGCGCTAGCTAGTGGAAGGCACGGCTTCGCACCGATTGAATGACCCCCCAAAGGTGTCCCATTCACGCACCTGAGGACGCTTCTCCCTTTTCTTAACTCTTACTCGTACCTCCGATCAGTAACCCCCGAAATGCAAATCCCAGAAAAATGCCGCAGAAATGCACCCGGTCAGACAGGTGGAATTCCTCGGCATATGAATCACATTACCGCGCCATCCCAACAAGCCTCGAAGCAAAATAGTAACATTTTTTTTCGAGCCTATTAAAGCGTAGCTCGTAAAAAAGACGAAAATTTTGTTTCCTGGACGCCAGGATGCTGCGATAAATTGCCTCTTGATGGACGTGGGGCTGGAATGCTTGGAATGCCATGGTGTTCTAAGCGCATCTGCACCACTTTGCAATTAATTGATGGGATGGAGGATGAGAAGCATTTCTGAAGCATTTGATAAGCTTTAATTTAAGGGTCGTGTGACCTTTACCATGCTTTTCGAAAGTTGCACCCTGTACGTGTCCTGAAGAATGTTTGACCCAACGCCCCATAATCAGTTGATACGACAAAATGCTGCACACTGACGAGGCTTAATTACCTTGTCAATTACTATGCAACACTGTCAATGGGCAATTAAACAATCCCGATTATCCATGTGATTGTATTAGTAAAGATGGTCACGTGAATAATGTACTTACCATTAGTATGTTTGGCGCGATAGCAATTAGCACCAAGTTAATAAACGAGTCATGGGACAGGACTTACCTATAAAAAAGAAAGTTTGCATTACACTCACCATAATATGAGTTTTTAATTAACAAGATACATGATTACGTTTAAGTTCAATTCCTCACTTGAATGATTAATCTATGAATCTTTACTATTAAAATGCAAATTGGATTTAAGGGTATACCGGATTTGTGGCATTATTACTATGGCAACGTTGACACCAATTATTATTTAACTGTCATAAGAGATTATGGATATAACCTGAAATTCTTCATTAGTTACAATGAATCAGTTTCCCGCACTTCAACCAATAACCTGTTGCAAGACTAAGCTTGATATTCCACAATTTTTAGATACATGTACATTGTACCATTTTGGTTAAACATAAACATTTGTGAGTGTTATTTTTGTTTTCAGTGAGACATTCGCTACAATCGTTTACAATTCGTGACCTAATTTCGCATATCTTAGATTTTTATGTCGTCAAACTGTCGAACCAAAGGCCTAACAATTTAACCCCAATATTAATTCAAAAATAAAATGCCATGCACGACTTCACTTGTATGGAACACAAAGCGAAATTTCAATGTATAAAACAAATTCGTCCATGCGTTATACAACATTTTATTCTTTAAATTAAATTAATACAACCAGAACAATAAAATTCATTTCTTGCACGTGTTTTAAGAAAGTCATACTGTATTTTGGCAATTGAACACAAACGTTTTTTGTATAATGTAAGTGAAACACTGCCAAGTTTTTCCAAATACCATTCCAGTTACTCCAGTACTAGTATACAGGGTTTCTCCATATATGAGATTTTCAACTTCCCTGATTTTTCCAGGTTTTAAAACCAAATTCCCTGACCAGTGAAAATAGAAAAAAACATGACCAAATACGTGTGTAGCATATACCAATGCAAGTAAATATGTATTTATTGCTGATTACCCATGCAGTACTGCATATAAACAGGAAATTGAACAAAGTTAGGAAACAGCAAATTAACTTAGAATAGAATTTCTTTGACGTAATAGCTTGTCATTCTTGATTTTGTATTAACCAATAACTAAATATATATGCAAAAAGTATCACTGATTTGTTGAATTTCCTAGACTTTTTTCGAAGTACATGTAAATCCATTTTTCTTGAATATCAGTTTCCCTGACATTTCCAAATTTTCCAGGTCTGGGGGAACCCTGGCACACACTACATGTATTGAAATTTATTTGCATAGACCTCTTCTTCGTTTCAATTCCATGCAAAAATTCGACATGATCTACTAAAGATGCAATTTTGGCATGATTCCAGTTGGAATTTCTCAGTTTAACATAAATGTCCACTGTATGAAAAGCCCAAATATGCGCAAATTTCGCCCCTCCTATGCAGGGCGAGCCCACAACATGCAAATGTTTAAAAGGCGATAATGACATGTAGTAACATTGGAAAGTAGCTGACGTGCAATTATTCTCCAGAGAAAACAGGTTCGCCCATGGGGAAGGCAATGAGGCCACACTGACCATGCCAAACCCCCGTTTTTGGTGGTCACCCCAGACAGAAACAGCATTGAAGACAGTGCAAAGCTCCCTGACTTGGCACAACTGCCAAGGCTGACATACAGCATTCAACTGTCTGGCGCTTTCCGTGACCTTTTCGGTTGAATCACTATACTATCCGGAAGTTGAGTTTCAAAAGACTCTTCATCGCCCATACGATGACATCGCTAACCCACATTTCCAAAGAAAAGCGGTGGCCCGAGGCCTAGATTTAATCAATCATTGCCCCCTGCACGTGCATCAGTTTTCCGAGAAATGAACGTGCTCAATAACGCAAGTATGCCTATGTGTGCCAATGTAAACAAGTCGAATATGCATACACGTATGCCATAGGAAATGAGGTGCAGCAAAAAGTGCTTCGTACCAGCAACAACCTGGCTCCACTCAACACACTTGGATTTTTGGAGAAATGCGACCTTCCGTGCAAGATCTGGAAGATCAGAGGTTTCATTCCAATCCAAGCGCACCTGGTGCCTCCAACGGTTGTTGGCATGCGTAAAGGTGGATTTTTGCCAAGTTTTTGGAGGGCTGATAACCTCGCAAATGCAGACGTAGCATGTTCAGTATGTTCAAAGTGCGTTTCTTGGCTTGGGATATTCCAGGTTTTAATATAAATCTCCTAGACCAAACTAGCCATTGAAAACTGCATTATGTCAATGTTAGGAATGTTATATTTGTTGACTATTACACATATACGGGAGGTATAACACAAATTTTAATTCCTTTCATTATTAATTTCTTCAGAATAACTGCTTGTGAGCGCTTGATTTTTGCGATAGCCAATAACTTACTGGCAATGTTAAATGCATCATTGATTTGTTGAATTTTCCTTACTTTTTCAGGTCTAGGAAACCCTGTTAGATATAATACGGTATATTCCCTGTTTCAAATGTGCACAAATATAGGGTATTAACCCGGTATGTATCCACCTTGGCCGTTTGGAATGCCTAACCTAACCTAACCATGTTCTTGTTAGGTAAGGTTAGGCTAGACTAGACTAGGTTAGGTTAGGTTAGGCATTTCAAACGGCCAAGGTGGATACATACCGGGTTAATGCCCAAATACAGAATGACCTGTCCTAGCTGTCGGAATTTATCCATTTTTGGCTTTTTCTTTGTTTTTGTGTTTATCCCAACCTAAACTACCAAATGTAAGCTCTGGTTTAGCTGCCCCTAAGTGCCAGGCAATCACTACCAGCTCACAAGCCGTTAAGAGAAGCCCACTTCCTCATAGTCTATGCTGGAACAGGGCAGTACAGTGAACTATCTCAATTTCCCTGACATTGTCAAAATTTCCCTGACTTTCCAGAAGGTGGGAATCCTGACAATCCTGGCATTTGGCAAAGCAATCACGCCCAATCTTGAAAACTACAACAATTGTTTTTGGTGTGTCACTGATCAGAAAAGACTCAAGTTGTTGAAGTGGCTCTAAAGTTGATAAAACAAACTTTAGTATTTGTGTAGTGTGACCCACTACGCAATTTCATTGGGGATTACCTCGGTTGGCCATAGATGGCGCTGGTCTTGGAATGTAATACTATGAAACCTGAATAAATGTAAAATGCATTCAAATGCTTCCCCTTCCTTTCCTTCCAAGCACCCCAAGACTCCCTTCACACACAAAATTGCACTATAAGGGGCATCTTCCCTTGAAAAAGGTCCATTGAAATTGTGCCATGCATTGTCGAAGAGTCAATTTCCACTGCTCACATTCCTTATTTTTCTCCTTCCAGCAAAAAACCAACAAACCAATGGCTGGTCCATTCCTAGTCTCGATGGTGCTGAAGGTCCTAGTGTTCCTGGTGGTCAGCGGAGCATCCGATGCCGTAGTGCCGCTGTCACTGGGGTGCAGCCTGGACACGGCAGAGCAGACGATCCGCTGCCGAAGCAACAACCTGGACTACATCGTCAAGTCCATGTACATCCTGGTGCCAGAAAAACGCTCCATAAACGGAAGTGAGGAAAACAGGACAACGACCGTGGTGGAACCACACGAGGTGGACATCTTCTATTGCGAAGTTCCAGAACTGCCGAACATCTTCGGTCGCTTCAACTCCAGTCTGGAAGTGGCCCGGGTAGCCCGCAGCAACGTGCAGCTAGTGATGATCAACGCCTTCGAGGGCCTAGAGAACAAGCTGAGGGTTCTGGACCTATCAGGCAACAAGCTGAGAACAGTACCCTTGGCCATCCAAAACCTGACCAGGATGGAGGTGCTCAACCTCATTGACAACAAGATCCAAGTTATCGCTGAAGGCCCCACATTCGGCAACACGAAACACTTGCGGGAGCTGCACCTTGGCTTCAACAACCTGGGATACATCGATGCCAGCAAGCTGCAGTTGTACCCCTCATCCCCAAAGAACAACAACAGGAAGAACAGCCAATACACCCCCATCGGCCTGGCAGTTTTCAACCTGGGCAACATCACCAGCAGCCTGGAGATCTTGAGCTTGCGCGGCAACGGCATGCACAGCTACCCGGAGCAACTGCTCATCGACTTCCCGAGGCTCAAGTCGCTGGACCTCAGCTTCAACAGCCTGATCGAAGTCCCTGAAGACGCCTTCCGCACCATGCCAGAGCTACAGTTGGTCAACCTGGACTCGAACTTCATCAGGACCATCAAGTTCTCCAGCCTGCCCGAGACGCTCAAGCTGTTCACGATGAAAAGTAAGCCGTGGTTGTTACAGGAAGATACCCTCAGTACAATTTATCACCAATTTTTTTTCCAATTTACAATCAGTTTTCATGGATTACTCATTTTTAAAAACGAAATTTCCTGAGTTTTCCAGGGTCATGTTAGCAATGGAAAACATGCAGCAGGCTGTCAAGCAGACGGAGGTAGAATAATATAGGATATAAAGGAAATACCAGAAAATATAGGAGGAATACAGGAAATACGAAAAAAATAAGAATTGTTTCTAAAAAAATCAGTAAATTACTGCAGTTTAGAGCGTTTCCTACTTTTTAATTGTAATTCCTCTGGTTTTTTTTTTCTAAATTTTCACCAAATATTTCAGAAAAAAATTAAAAATTTTCATGAACTAAATAATCAGCGGTTCTCAAACTTTGGACCACAACCAACGTCATTTTAGAATGGCAGTCTTTTGCGACCCATCTACAATAAGCTTATTGATAACGCCATAGGCCATAATGCACTTTTTACAAAAAACTAGGCCACAAATGATGGATTTCAGATTTATTTTCTAAAAAAAATTGTATGTGTGCAAATACTAACATTTAAGATAACGCCGTAGACGAAGTTATCTTTGAAAAACTAGACCTAATGCATTTCATTTTTAAGACATTTTTAGAAATATGGCATCCATAGGTAATTTTTTTTTAAAAAATACCAGAAGTGATAGATAGATTTTTAGAAAAAACAGATCTCAGATGATGAATTTTAGCAAGTATCTGCTATATTTTTCTTTGCCACAGCGGTTTGCAGCAAAATATAGAAATATGTAGGATTTTTTAAAAAAAAATATAGGACTAGCTACCTCAGAAATATAGGAATCACTTGACAGCCTGCATGCAGTGAAAACCCTCTTGTTGGACACCTCTATAAATCGAACACCCCATTATACTGGGCAAATATTCTCAGTACCGACGGCCTGCCATAAAATTTACATTAGGAACAACCCCTATAAGTGCGACATCGCATAACTAGTAAGTTGGACAGTATTTCAAGCACCAGCCCAGTCATGCTGCTTCAACATTTTTTTTCAAAAACTTGACAAACTCTTTCTGGGACACTTAGTAAGCATCATCGATGTCCGACATAGAGAGGTTTCACTGCACTGAAAATTTCCAGGGCGAAATTGAAAATTCCCTAAGTTTCCAGGTTTTTCAGGTTGGTAGTAACCATGGTTTTCAATCGATTTCCCACTCATATCTGGTGTCTTTTCCAGACAACCCGATGCGGTGCGACTGCGACGTAAAGTGGATCCTGGACTGGATCTTCACGAACACCAGCTTGACGGTGCTGCTACCCAAATGTAACGCTCCATTCCACCTGAGAGAAATCTCCTTCCTGCGTCTGACAGGTGAGAAGCTGTGCAACCAAAGCCACATCAACCGGCAGACTGTCTACGTGACGGACCGGGACCTAAGCTACTTCCCGCAGGGTGTCTTTCAGTCCTTCCGCATTCTGGACGTGAAAGGGGAGTTCAAGTCCATCTTCGTGTCCTGGAAGGTGGACCCCCAGTTCTACCTGTCCCAGCGAGAGTGGCTGATCATCTACCGGGACTTCGGTGACAGCATCTACCGCTTCAACCGCTCGCTTTACGGCTCCAGAAGCTACATCGAGAACCAGACGGACTGGACGTCAGCAGAGCGTATCTTCAGTGACAGCATCAGAAACCTCACGGCAGGACACTACTTCCAGATCTGCATGGCTGTAGTTGAGAACAACATCAACTATGTGCACCTCAACCACTGCAGGGTTGCGCAGACAGAGAAAGAGGTGGTGCCGCAGTACTCCATGGTGGATCCCAACCAGGGCCAGGTAAACCAACGTGTATCAAAACTGCACAAGGTTTTCTTTTTACAACCTAGCTGTTTATTTGATGTTTCATCTCTGTCTGTAACTGACCTTTATGAAGCCATTTTAATAGGGTTACTGACCGAATCTGCAACTCAATTTCCTCTGACTTTTCCTGGTTTTCCAGACATTTTTGGAAAACTTCCATACAATTTAAAAACAACACTTTCTACGTGTTTGACATATTTTCACTCCTGCAAGGACCAAGCCATGCATTTATCCTGCCATATTTTAATCCTTGGACCTTGGGAGAAACTCGATCACGAAATGATGGAGTTAGGCCAAAGTTTGTGAAACGAAATGCACTGTAGTAATACATGTATTTATAATTAAGGGAGTGCAACTGATGAATTTTTTGAAAAATTACAGGAAATAATGAAGTTAGGCCAAAAGTTTGTAAAACGAAATAGTAATACATGCATTAATAATTATGGGAATGCCGCTGATGGAATTTTTGACAAATTACAAGAAATAATGGATTTTTAGCGTAGTAATATTAAAATAATATATTGCATAACATTAATAGCTATGATCATTTGTGGTTGAAACCAATGGATCTCAAAAGTGGCATTTTTGTGGACTTCTTTCGATATTTTAACAATGATTAATAATGAGGGAAACGCTGCAGGGAAGTATTTTGTTGAAAAGTTTGATCCAAAAACAAATTTGAGAAGTTGCCAAGTTCAACTACGGCATTTACCATTTAGGAACACCCTAGGTGAAATTTTTAAAAATGTGCAAAAATAATGAATTATAGGTCAATTTCAATGGATTTTTTTATAAAATATACCGACATTGGGAAATATTAATGATTATGAAAACGCTGTAGTGATGTTTTTATAAAAAGGTAGAACCAAAATCAGCTTTTCTATTGCTTTTTTGAGAGACAGACCAATCTAAATTAGTTGTGCCACAATAACTTCCAAACTTTCAATGAAATTTACTGACTTTTCCAGACCCAATGAATTTCCCTGACTTTTCCAGACCCAATCAATTTCTCTGACGTTTTCAAATCCAATGGATTTTCCTGACTTTTCCAGACCCAATCAATTTCCCCCGACATTTCCATACCCAATCAATTTCCCTGACTTTTCCAGACCGAATCAATTTCCCTGACATTTCCAATTTTTCCAGACGGCCAGTCACACTTATGTATCCATTTCTCGACTTGTTGCCATTACGACATTGATTCTACCCTTGTCTGATCAAGTCCAATTCTCCATTGCAGGCCCCGACAACTACCGCAGCACCAGATCCAGACTACCTGATCGAGAGCAACTTCTCCCAGATCAAAGCAGACGCCAAGGCGATCACTGTCTACTGGAGCGTGACAGTGCGTTCGCGGCAGAGCCGGGCCTTCTACAAGGACAACCGAAAGGGCAACACCAGCGTGGACTTCCAGCAGGAATCACCTCTGGTGCTCAACACGCTGACGGCCATCTACAACGAGCTGAAGTGGAAAATCGTGTACCGCAAGTTCGCCACTGAGGAAGTCACCACGGTGACCATCATGAAGAACAACTACATCGTGACCGGCCCGAACACGCATCAGTACACCATCGCGAACTTGCTTTCGGGTACAGGTTATGCGGTGTGCTTCGAGACGGTGGACGACCTTAGTGCCAAGGGGCGCCCCCTGCTGGAGCCTGGAGAGAAAGGCGATGGTGGCGTGCCCAGGTTTGTGGCCCTAGACGCCAACGCCCCCGTGTGCAAAGAGGTGGAAACTCCAGCCGTAGAGCAATTTCCATCTGCGGAGGTGGCTGTGGCCAGCACCGTATCGGCAGCGGTAACTGCCGTACTCTTGGGGGCATGCATCTGCCTTGTGCCCAGATTCTTCAAGAAGCGACCTCCAGCGGAGGAAGATGCAGAAAACGCGTCTCAGAACACATCACATACGGATGCAGCTCTGGAGGAGGATGAAGAAGACGTGGACAGCGATGAGGAACCCAAGAGCAACGGTGGCCCCAAGTGGAAAAACTCGCATCCGAGGATTCAGTCCATCTTTCCGACAGAAGACTACCGCAACGGAGTGTACTCCAGCAGCTTCCGGCACTTCAACGGCATTGCGCCGTACCCCGGTGCACAGCGCAACGGGACCTACCCCAAGTCCATACTCAAGAAGTCACCCAGTGCACCGGTGCTCAGCGAGGCCATGCGGCCCAACCTGAAGAGACCGTCTTCGGTGACTGACGAGCAGAGCGCATCCTCCATGGCCAGCGATGACTTCCGGCCGCCTAGGGCCCCAAACACGGAAGCCGTTGCCGTCGAGATGACCAAACTGTTCACAACGACCGGAGGCTCTGACTCCGACAGTGACGCTGACAAGCAGGCAGCGTAACTCAAGCTTTAATTCAAGGTGCCTTCCCTTACAAAAATTTGAAAGGTATTTTTAAAGTTGCTAGTAAGTAGGTTTCCATTTTTGCAACCTTTCTATTAACTTGGTTACGCTTCACTTCCGTCTGTCACGGATATATACGAAGGCATATTAAAATTACTTAACCCCGTCCTAGCGTGCTGAAACTAGGGTACACATGTTAATTTCGTGGCGAAATTTCTTGTGTTAGAAGATTATTGATGGATGTCCCTCCCTTCACGTGTTTATCGGTCAAACCGCCTTATTTTGTATTTTTTTGGTATCAGCAATGTTTCAACAAGTATCAAATAAGTCTGATCGGGTGCAAAATACGGTATACCTATCATAGGTTTCAGAGGGATACCTTACAGTGTATAACATTTTGGAAACCTATGAAATACATTAGATATAGCGAAAACCTTTCAACAACCAATAATGAAAACCTTAAAAAACCATCGTACTGTAAGTATGTTTTCCAAGGTTGCAAATCGTGTATACCAAAAATACCTTGATACCTACTGGATACTAGAAATTAACCAAAGTTATACCTAAAATTTTTGTAAGGGTTGTCAGTGATCTTGAAAGGTTCTTGTTGAAGTCATTAGCGACAGCTCTGAAGACAGAAAACAGAGCTCTGAAGACAGAAGACAGAGCTGCTGATGGACACAGCAATGCCAAGTCTTGTGAGGACATTACGGATGTTATGATGTACCGGTAGGAAGAGGTGACCATTCCTGAAGAACATGGGCATTGAGTCCAATGCCTTCTTGGAAGCGGTTCAGGTATTTATTTTTCAACAAAATGTGACATTGCAATCAACTCGAATCAAGTTGAAATAGTTCGATTCTGCAAAATGCCTCGAACGAAAACAAGTGAAAGCCTGCGAAGTTGCATCGATGGCCACGCTGGACGGCATCTGATGCTCCAGGGACCTCTGGTAAAATCTGTACTTAAGCCAAAACTACGCCCAATCTGTATACAGCACTTGACACTAACACCCTGTACATCGACACAATTATCCCATTTGAAATTGAACAATTTGAAATAAAAGTTTTGAGATCAACAGATAATGGATGAATTTCTTTATGTGCTTGTATTTGAAGTCAAACTAGAAAGTTTTGTATTTTCCAAAGATGCCAGTGGGCAGTTGTACGCAGTTGAGCGAATTTGATTTTCTATTCTCCTAACATTCTGTCTTAGAATTACGAGAAAATTATGGCGCATGCATTATACATGTATGCAACTTGTAGATGCTATATCCCTATTAGTCCCTATTGACAAAGAGTAACCATCAATAGGGATTTATTTTGCGAAAGTCCCCATTGCCGTGATCACAATATTTTCTACGCATGCGCACAGTGCCCAAAACTGTCACCATGTTGCCGTTACATTATCTCCCAAAATCATGCATGGTACACTGCCTGTTAATAATCAGCTTCTTAACACAATCCTTCTTCAACTACACTCTTGTTATCCTAAACATTCCTTAAAACCTGGACGGTGAGTTCAGGCTCGAATTTGTGATGTAATGCATTATGTACATTAAACATCGTGAGCAATGTGATCATGGATCGTCTAATTTCCTCACATGTTTCCAGAACAAGGTGGAGATACGAAATTGATAACCCATAATCATAAGAATACATCGAAAAGCAACAGGATGGTAACAAGGTAGGTTCGATGAATAGACCGTAAGTGCTCATTAGAAACCTGGTTGACAATGACACAGAGTTCCAAAATAACAAAATTGAACATTCCAATCCACTGAAGGAACTCTGAGGCCATTCGGATCCATGCCATTGGTCATGTTTGCATGCTAATAGATGTTGGAATGCACTTATAAATACAGTTTAGATATGATGTTGGTGATCACCCAAAACTTGCCAAAAGAGGAGATTCTTCAAAAATCGTGGAATAAATTGTTGAGAAAAGTCAGATAACATCCTCTTTTTTACCCAGAATAGTTAAACAATAATCAAATAAGATATTCGAATTAACAGGATATACATGTACTTAATGCTAAGATACCCAGTATAATTTCAACTTTGTATTTTTAAAAAAACTCGCTTACTAATAACGGCCAGAAGGGTATACCTTGTAATTAAATATCGTGGATGGAATATTTTGAGTGACAATTTCAAAAATACGCCAGTTTTTGTTGGTTTTAGTGGCAAATAATTGATTAAGTATTGTCTTTAAAATCCAAGAAAGCTATCTGTATGATAATATAAATCACTTCACGTTAGTTGCAAAGCTAACATAAATAGTTGGAATTGATAATAACCTATGTGATATACTGTAAATGATGTTTAATGCTTTCTGACCATCATGTTTATGAAGTATTTGGAGAATTTCGTTCACGGTATCCTTACCATGAGTGTTCATGATGCACTTGCACGCCTCGATATCATTACACTGTATAGTTATACTGTTAAATTTAAATATAGGTGAGTATAATAAAACATTCAAAACTAATAAAAATTGTACAAGTTACAAAATCACTGAACTGAGAATCTATCCATTTTATAAAATTTTTTCTCGTGTTTAGATTTTCCGTAATGTAATCAGCCTAATGTTAATTCAAACAGGAGCAGTTACTTGAGATCTAATTCATATTCCTAATAAACTTCCTAGAATTGATAACAGTGAAAGGGATGTAACTAACACTTATTAAACAAATACCGTGAACTAGATTATCAAAATACCTCATAAACATAATGTTCAGAAGATTTAGTATCATTTATAGCATTTACTATCAATTTAAACTTTTAACTAGCTTTGCAGCTAATTTTAGCTGATAAATATTTGCATTACAGATAGCTTTCTGGACAAAAAGTGCGTTTTTTTTTTTTGAAATTGTCACCAAAAATATTCCATCCCCGAAATGTCATGGCAATGTAATTTGATAATGTTAAAATAATGATATTATATTTCTTTCTGCCAAAACAGCCAGTGCGTGAATAGCCAAACTTCAATTAAATTCCAGCAAAACGAGCTTTTTGCAACAGTAGAAAAAATTCACCTATTAGCTATAAAACAGCCAACAAATTCAAATGGGGGAAACAATCATTACTTCTGTTGTTTTACAACCAGAATCAGCTTTTTTCCTGACACACCTGACAGCAAGTTATTAATGTTTCCCCCAACCACTTTTACCAAACTTCCCATTCTTTCACTGCGCAAATCTACATGAGGAATCAAGAAAAATTCTTCGAATTTTAATGGCTACATTGTAACCGCACTGTATCTCTTCGAACAAAAAAACTCACGACATAAATTTATGTAAAGTAATGATGTATCCAAATTCTTTCTTTTTCGCAATGGGTGGTCCAGGCTATCTCCATTTCCTTAAAAGTTGCAACTTGCAACAGTACGATAATTAAATACGATTGCATGTTGCGTCTTATGTGGATTGTGCGATTGGTTTTGAATTCAGAAATCAAATTTATTGCTGATCCAATATATCCTCTAGAGACCCAAACATTTTTTTTTGTTCAAACTGCATAATCTTTTGTATACATACAATTGACTAACATA
>JAQGAF010001658.1:0-28761 GCA_034687865.1 Kryphioiulus occultus
CAAAGCCCCCCTCCCCCTACGCCATTGTCACCAAACAGCCGGGCTTCTCGCACCCCCCCTTTCTTAATTTGATAAGTTCGAATTCGATCTATTGAGGGATTGAGGGATTGAGGGGTCGACAGAGGTCAACGCATGCGGACTGACTAACGAGGGTCACTAATTGCTTTTCGTGGTGTCCAGAGGTGTCAGAGGACGTTAAATGGGGAACTTGATGCACGGCCACTCTGATGCCTAATTTGCAATCTTGTATGTCCTGACTTGTTCGAGTAATGCATATTGGTACGTGTACAATTTCCATTCATTCGACGGAGGTGTTAATTGTTAGCCAAACGGGAGCCGTCCATAAACGGCATGCACTGCTTATTGTTGACAATCTGATTCCTAACATCACTACCATGTCCCAATTCTGGCTATTCTGTTATCGACCGCCACTGACAGCTAATGATGCAATTTGATATCTCCCAATTATAACATTCAATAAATTACAACGAAGTTGAATTTTTCGATAAATGGAAAACCCGCCCTTATTGCATAATTAATTTCAATTAACAGCAAGGGATCCTATTTCACATTTACCAAACTTGGGAAGCGAGCAGTATCGTTCGCGTTCTACAGGGTTCTCCGAGAGATGAAATTTTCAACTCCCCTGACTTTTCCCTGAACTTTCCAGGTTTTAAATCATTTCCCCGATCAACCTAACCACTAAAATTTAAAAAAATGTGAGATGCTAATGTCAGGGTTGTTATACATATCGCCTGTTACATGCAAACAGGAGATCGAACACAAATTTTCATAAGAATACAGCAAATTTAGATTAGTTTTTTTTAATTTGATAATTTCATTATGAATTTCTTTCACGTTTTTTATTTTTGTGTTAGCCAATAACTAGCAATGTAAAATGCGCTTTCTACAGGATTCCCCCTTCAAGTTGCAGAAATGAACTTTTCAAATCCCCTCACCATGCCAATGTCAGGGTTGCTATATTTATTACTTAGTATATACACCGATAATATAAACAGAAGTTAGGACGCAAATTTACAAGTAGATTAGTTCTTTAATTCATAATTTCATTATCAATTTCCTCCACATTTTTGATTTTTGCGTTAACCAATAACTGCCTACCGTGTGTAAAATGCAGTACTGATTTGTTGCATTTCCACGACTTTATCAAAGTCAATACACTTTTCAACACCTTCCCAATTTCCCTTATACAATTCCAGGTTTTCCAGGTCTTCATGGAGGAACGCTGTTCCATCACTTTTTCCAGTATGTCAAATATATGACTGATTTGTTGAATTTTCCAGACTTTCTCAAAGTAAATACATTTTCCCTGACTTTTTCCATTCCAATTTCCAATTCCTCCTTTCCGACCACCCCAGGTCATTCCAATTTCCCTGACAATCCCAGGTTCAACATGTCTGGCAGCACCCTGTTCCATCGCTCCCTACACTCACTACACCCGCAGAGTCGTATACAAATTAATAATTATATTCACGTATTGTTTTTATCATATTTGTTAAAAACCATCACGACATCTCTTATTCTCCAGGGGCAGACGACCCCGACTCCCATCTCCCCAGGGTGGGTGCTTTTAAGGGGGGTGGGCAAGTTGTTGCCCTTAAATTGCCAAAGGCGAAAAATTGACGTTGATGACCACCCATCTAATTAATTGGATGTGTATACTACACCACCTACCCCATGCATACATGTACATGTATCTTCATTGAATTGAATTGGAATTCAAATCCGGCTTCTGGTCACCCATCTGAGGCCCGACCATCAACGAGACAGACGCAACGGTCCGCCTCCGTTAGTTAGCCCACCCCAGGCGGAGGTGCAGGAGCGTAGGTGTTGTTTATGGCGGTTCCGGGCTCGACCAATCAGGAGGCCCGTCGGCCACGTGCTTTTTCAAAAGTCGGCAAACACGCTAGCACAGCACAGCCAGATTCGGTTGGACGCTGGAAGACGCTGGTTGTGTATGTTGGGTGCGGTTGGCGTTCACTGAGCTACGAATTCTGGGATTCCGTGACGATAATGTGGATATAAACTTTGGAACCGAGACGAGCAAACGACGAATCACGAAATAAAAGTTGAAGTAATTTGAGCGACTCAGGTGTCCATCGACGATGAAGGCGTTGCTAGGCTTGCGGCTTTTGGGATTTCTGGTCGCCTTGGTGGCACCCTGTAGCGGAGTGGTCACCATCGAGGAAAACGGATACAAAGGCGTGGTAGTGGCCATACAGAAGGATGTGCCGGACAACCCAGATTTGGTCGAGAAACTCAAGGTACGTTCATTAGCTAACGTTAGAACCTACGATTCACTATGGTTATATGCAATTTTAGTCAACTTCAATCATTCAGTCTTCATAGTCAATCTTCAATCTGGGAGTGAATTTTAGCAAAATTTATTTGTTCCGCGGAAATGGGGTGGTTTTCTTGAAGCGGTACGTTAGGCAAGTTGACTTTAATTTCGACATAAAACATAGTGATTGGACTCCGAAAACGATCCAGAAATAAGTTTTAACGTTGACGTAAAATATGGACGTTCCTCACAGCATGAACTTGTACATGCCGATGTTATTTTAGTGATACGATTTTAAGTTTATACTGATTATATTATATGCGAAAATACTATGAAATTGAGTAGATACATGTATAATATGAACAACCCTCACAATTACCCTCACAATTACCCAACGACCCTCACAAGTTTCAGAATGCCACATGCAATATCATTATCCGGCTTGCATTTTCAGTGATTTCTGATTTATTTTCTGTACCAACGTGCGTCTTCTGTGATTTTATGAATTAGTAACTGTTGGAAACTGACTATTTCCACCCAGTGTTGCCTAAAATTGCAGAAAAAGGCGAAATCTCTGATACAAGTATTAGAGTTTTCACTTTTTCTACAAGGCCCTAAGGAAAAAACGCGATAAGTAAAAAACCTGATAGATAAAGGTGATGACTTACCACGTTGGTGAACAGGTGAATAGGCTTCTTTGGTGGTTTCTGCAGTGGATTGTGGGAGCACGTATACTGGCAACACTGCAGAAAACTTCACCGTGTTCCTGAACACGGTACAGATTACAGAGTTTTCCATTATTGAGTGGGAAACACTCAGCAACACGTCATCGCGGTTTTGGCCATTATCTAGTTTGTAAAACTAGTATTACCTCAATATTACGTGTAGGAAAACGCTGTACAAAGCTACATGTATGCTTCGCATTACGTCGATATTCGTTTTAAGTCACCTCTTTGATAATGCTGTGGAATATGGAGTATTTTCAACAAGGCACTACAAATGGCTTTCATTTCGTTCCGAAACAATGAACAATACACTTACATCATACAAGTTGCTCGGTACGCCTCTCGTGTATCCCTTGACCCCTGGGCTTGACCGCCGGCCCTTTTCATCTTAGACAGAGTTTGTTTATTGTCCGTTTAAAAGCGTACTCATTAGAAGGGGGAAAGTCATTTTCTTCAAAGTGCCCTCTGTGAGCCCACCTAGTGTTACGTCTCTCAAACTGCGTTGCTGAAATTTATGGTGCAAGGGGTTATCCCCTCCGGCTCCAAATCAGCTTTGAAATTAAATACGATCCTGGGCCCTGGACGTCCACTCGTAATTGATTTTTTTTATCCTTCGTAGTTCGTGGAACAGCAAATGGAATGGGTTTCGCGAACTTTCGTCAAATGACACTCGACGTAATCGTCGATTAACTCGAATGGGACATGGTCCTGCATGCCCAAACACGTCCGTGATTCAGCATAAATCAGCCTGATTTCGTACGCTGGTCAGGGAGCGTGAGGTACCATTGTAAAAGCAGGAGCCATTTGAGGGTCAGGGGTCAGAACCCCGCACTCACGCGGTCGTGAATCTGTCTGGAGTGTACTCTGCTAGAGGAATGTGACGTTGACGTCTAAATGATACCATGCTGAGTCCCGTATTTCAGCTCGGTTCCAGTTTCTAACCCTGGAATAATGCCAATATTTTGCAGACACATACATGTACACTCGCATTTGGAAACTTCGTCGAAAAAAATAGCCCCGAAATAATTACATGTATGCATATTTTGGGAATACTTTGCATATCGGGCAGCCTTGGGTTCAAAGTCGAGCTCACGTACTGTACACATTCGTGTTGAGTGAGATCGATTTTGAATCTTTTTTACTATTTCCTCTCATTGATAAGACGTGCAGTATCTCCATGAACTTATCACCGGTCGGGTGCAAGGACCGTTCTATTGTTAGGTCATACAGTGTCATGATTTCTGAATTTTAATACGAATCTCTTAACGTCATAAACTGCACATAAAAACGTCCCCGTGAACTTGAAATTGGTTTGATGGTGTATCTCGTCCATACATTAGGTCAAATAACCATGTTTGAATTTTATGATACCTATGTCAACTCCCGTCTACATGTCCATGTAATAGATGTCGCATATGAACTGCGAGTCTTCAGTTCGACCTCACCTACGTGAGGTCGTGGCTCGTCCATTTTTAGCATCTTAGTATGGAATTTTCAGATTTGCATTTGGAAATCAGGGTTTAATAACCGCCAGCAGCCCAAGGGTCGAGCCCAGCAAGTTAAATTGAAATGTACATTACAGTAGATGTACAGTTATTGTTAACACAATAACTAGCTACATGTACATGTATGTAAAATGTGTTGTGTAATTTTCCTGACTTTTTCAAAGTAAATCAATTTTCTCTGACAATTCCAGGTTTTGGTTAATTATGTAAAATGTACTATTGACTTGTTGAATTTCCCTGACTTTTTCAAAGTAAATCCATTTTCCGTGACTTTTCCCTGACAATTCCAGGTTTTCAGGGTGGAGTGAGGGTTGGCCTAACCCTGTGGAAGATATACATGTACGGTACATGTATAATTATGTGGAAGATATTAATACATGTACATGTAAATGTAATTTCAATTTAAAAAAATATGCGGTTTCCTTATGAAAATTGTACTACAATTACATGTACAGTATATCTTATATTTATATTGTACTGAAACAATCAATTGTACATGTGTATTTTGTGTATTGTATATTGTGTATTGGCATAGCCATATTTATGTATTTTCAATTGTCAAGAGTGGTCAGGGAAATGTTTTTAACCCTGAACCCTGGAGGAGTAGCAGGCCCCTTTTTCACATAGAAATGAAAAATCGTCCCTCTTGGCCCCTTCATTTGGGGCCCAAATGCATGTGCAGCCGCAGCGTGACAAGTGGGAACATAACGAACACGTATACAACTATACATGTAGTTGTCGGATACAGAATGTTGGCTATTCTTGTATTCTTCCCATTTTACTGAACAATAATCAACTATAACTGCGAGTTTGGCCATTCATTCGTTCATCTTCTACTATGTCCCCTCTTTTGTCCACTTTTCTGCAAGGAGGGCTCCCAGGCGCTCCTGCTGGGAGCCTTTCAACGGGTTTTTGGCATGGGGAAATCCCCTCGAAATGCACGAGATGGCTTGTCACTCAGATGAGACCTGCCCCAATGGAGCATCCGGATGAATAATGGACTTTGATTCGAATAGAATGAAAGGGACAGTGTGAAATGTGATGGGTATTGATCTGGGTGGCTCCATCAAATCATGGAAACCTGGAGCAACGGCCCATGAACATAGCCTGGCTAATTAATTAGCGATGCTAATCAGCGCTTGCCATTTAATTCAGTCGTCTGGAACGTCCTTCGAAACAATCTTTGAACTAACTGCTCGAGTGAGATGTCACTCAGATGACGTTTGGGAGAAACTCCCCCGGAAGCTCCATAGGAACTCTATGGGACACAGTTTTTCTAATGAAATTAAGATTGGCAAGTCATTGAAGTCAGAGTCGTTTACATCAATCTTCTGCCATGGCAAGCGTCGACCATACCATTGTTGGATAATTGGCTTTTGCCATTTCAAAATGGAAAAACACCAAAAAGCTGATCCAGTCGATAAATAAAAGCAGTAGAAGGATAAGTCAACATGCTATGCGAGCTGCAGGCAGCATGGATTAGAGCGTGAAAATTTGGGAATTTATCATGAAAGCACGTAGGCCATCGTTGACTTAATCAGCTATGGTTCGATGAAAGCATTGTTCAGGGTTGCTAATGGAACAACTTTGATGTTGAAGTGAAATTTCAACGAGTAGATGGATTTGGCAAAGGATTTGGTCACCTTACAGGGGTCCCCCAATCTTGAAAAAGTTAGGGAAATTGATAAAGCCTTGAGAAGTCAGGGAAATTGGTAGGGAACACCTTCGATTTTGAAGCGAAATTTCGCCATTTAGCCATGGAACGAGTAGATGGATGTGGCAAAGAATTTGGTCATCTAATACAGCTAGGGATCCCCCAGGCTTGGAAAAGTTAGGGAAATTGGTAAAGACTGGAAATGTCAGGGAAAATGACTGCATATACTGGAAAAATCAGCAATACCATAGTCACATTTTTGCACTTCCACTGGTCAGGTTAGTCAGGGAAATTTGTTTTAAAACCTGGAAACCTGGGCGAATCCTGCCTTAGTAATGTCTATAGCAATCGTTTCCATGGTGACCAAATTAATAAGTGACGTTAGCCAGCACCATGATCACCATCTCCCTGTGTACATTTCCTAATGAAATTGGAGATACGCACCAACATTGAGAACATCTTCAAGACCAAAACAAAAACTTTCGAAGCGAAAAGGGGTATTTTTTTGGTAGTGCAGTAAGGTCGGAGGTCACCGTGATTCGGCAATAAAACCCTGTCCCATGCCATAAACGCTGAATGCTGCGTGCACCGGATAAACGGGAATTACAACCCCTGCGAGGGCAAGGATAACCTAATACCCCTTAATACCTGCCAAAAGAACAATGGCCGTAAGGCGAACCAGTCGCATAAATCTTTTATCAAGCCCTTTTTAGATATTTATGCTGTCTGGGTTGACGTGATCATATAATGGAGATGGTAGCCACCTCATCACCAAGTTCTTTTACCTATCAGCTAAATAGTGTACAGTTTCAGGTCACTTGATATCTAGTTTACACAATACATGCGATTACACATAAACTTTTCACACCCCTTATTGACGATTTTTAAAAAAAGTCGAAAATCTTGAACCATGTTTACTAACAACGTACATCTAAAGCCGACAATGTGGGTAGACAAGAGCACTAGCGAATTGCAGGTCGACATTAATAAATTCCGTGCTAAAATTTGATACAATTTGGTACAGTGGTCGACCAGCTGGCATTGCATACAGGTTGTACCGCCCACCTACAGTACGTACGGTGAATTATTACATTTATAATGCTTATGCCATCTGAGTTTCACCAATTGCACTTCTCAACAATTGACTAGTTTTGAACATACATGTAGATGGCTCTCTCATATGCATCATATATTTCCAGGAAACCATCATCGAAGCATCAGCTCATCTGCACAAAGTGACACGGGACCGTGCCTTCTTCGAGGAAGTGACCATTGTGGTGCCACCCTCGTGGACCCCCAAGGAAGAGTACGAAACGGTCCAAGGGGGCGACCGCTTCTCCAGGGCGGAAGTCCGTGTGGACTTCCCAAACCCCATCTACGGTGACACGCCTTACACTCAGCAGCCAGGGGAGTGTGGTGAACCTGGAGAATTCATCCATCTCACTCCAGAGTTCCTCCTCGGTAGTGGCTCTGATGGCGTTTTGGCAGATGCCCCTGAAGGGGGCGCTACCGGCCCTCAATATCCCTACGGTAATCCGGCCAAGGTTTTCGTCCACGAATGGGCTCATCTTCGCTACGGCACGTTTGACGAGCACGGTTTTCAGTCGGATGAGCAGTCGCCGGGCTTCTACATGGATTCCAATAACCAGGTATTGCGGCTTTAAGTTCTGTCACAACTTACGGAAGTTGTAATCTTCTTTTTACCATTTTGAATAGGTCCGCCCCACAGCCTGCGCAAACGATATCCGAGGCTGGCTGCGGGACATGGCCGGTGAACCATGCATCCTGGATGTGAACGGAATGCCCAATGCCAACTGTGTGTTCTATCCTGACATCAAGGAGGGAGAGGAAGAAACAGGCTCCAATGGGGAATCCAAGCCGTCGGTCATGTACATGCCATCCTTGGACTCGGTAAGGCTGCGGCAGCACCCCCGCATCGGATGCATGCAAGTCAAGGCTGCGAAACTGTGCCATTGTGCAATCTCTAGTGATCCTACATGTAGATGAGCCATAAAGAGTAGGGTGTAACCAAGTATCAAAGTGCCGTAAATATTCAGGATATGTCTAAGGGCGAGCAACTTTCACTCATGCAAAAACATTTCCAATTTTGTCATCCTACAGACGTAGGTGGGGGAATTGAAAGATTATGCGCATGGATATATTCCTAAGCGCATGCCCGAGTTCGGAGATTTAGTGAAGTTCCATCATCCTTTGTTTCATTTTCAGGCTGATGGCTTTTGCGACGACGAGAGCCCTGACAGGAAGCACAACTCTTTGGCCCCAAACAAACAGAATCTGATGTGCCAGGGGCGTTCCACTTGGGATGTCATTTCCAAGCATCCAGACTTCAATGGAGATAAGTACGTTGTGACGATGAAAACATCCACCTAAATTCTAGTTAATGCTCTCTGCCCTGCGTGATTTGAACTAATTGGGGATTTCATGCACTTTTCTAACCAGGAACCAAGCCAGGAACTTGGTGAGCACTAATCCTAGATTCCGCATCATTCAACCGAAGAAAAACCAACGCCCAACATTTGTCCTCGTGTTGGACATATCTGGGAGCATGAGGGTATGAAAACGAAACTAAAATCCCAGTTTCGGAGTTTTGCAATGATTCATATTTGTCAATTCCTGTTCCGATGTTTACGTTCCGTTGATATTTTCACATTCAATCTAAAGGGTGACCGCATTGAACTGTTGCGTGCTGCAACATCCCGATTCATCAAGTTCCAGCTGGCCGATTTCTGTACTGTGGGCATGGTGTCCTTCAGCACGAAGGGTAAGACGCTGGCCAATATGACCACAATGGACGACGAAACACGAGAAGCCCTCCTTACAAGGGTACCGACCGAAGACGACACTGGCTTCACTGCCATCGGACTGGGAATCCAAGAAGCACTCAAGGTACTTCCTTCAATACCATTTCCCACTAGCCCTTAAAACCCGAATTTTCATTCATGTGATAAGATCAATTCTTCCATTCTACAGTTGTTGCGTAACAACCGGGAGCCGACTGAGGGCACGTTGCTCCTGCTAGTCTCTGATGGGGAGGAGAACGTAGAACCTTACCTCAACGACATAATGAACGAAATTAAAGAATCAAAAGTCATCATCAACACCATTGCATTTGGCAGACATGCCTCCAACAAGCTTGAAAAGCTGGTGAAAGTTACTGGAGGAAGAGGATTCTTCTACGACGACGAAAAAGTGTCCCACAAGATGTTGGAGACAGCTTTCATTGAATCTGCGGCAACACATGCTGATATTGATCTTCAGTCAGTTGAGGTACGACGGCATGCGGCATGTCACAGTTATTGATCGTTAGCTCTTACAAACAATACAAATCATGTGATGATCCTGCCTTTATTATCTCCATGACTAATTATTGTGCCTTTATCCATAGATTGTCAACCGAAACGTGATGTTGGATGGCCATCAAGAACATGAAGGTCACTTCACGATGGACAAGGACATCGGCACCAACACCATGTTCTTGGTTACATACGATTATCCAGTGGCTCCTGAAGCAGGCCCACCTTTGGAGGTGCTGCTCTGGAGTCCCAAGGGGAAGAAGTACAGTTCAAGCAGCAGTGAGTACAAGAGCGACCGCAACACACTCTCAATCAGCTTGAAGATTCCTGAAGCAGAGGTGAACACTTTTTCCATTGTATTTGCAATAATAAGCAAAATTTAGTTACTTCTTGTTTAGCCAGCACACATTTCTGATCGGCGAACACTGTACAAGGCTCACGCAAGGCCATTGCTAATCTATCTCTGTACTGACAGCCTGGAAAATGGATGTACTCGATAAAAAACAAGATTAGTCAAGCGATGGATGTTACGTTGCTGGTGAGTTCTGAGACGAAAGACATCAGGGAACAGCCCATCAGAGTTCGATCATGGGTCAGCGACGTCGATTTTAGCTTCCCATCGAGGGTGAAGGTGTATGCAGAGGTGAAGAAGGGTTACAACCCCATCTTGGACGCTTCTGTCATTGCAACGGTTGGAAGGCCAGTTGGAGAGCCATGGATTATGATGTTGTTTGATAACGGAGCAGGTAGGAACACGCATTCCACAGATATAAAATGGCAAATCTATTTTGGCAGATGTGTTAAATGTTCTTTTGCAAAGCTAGGTCCTGACACCCAAGAGGGAGATGGAATTTACTCAGGCTATTTCTCCCATTTCAACGGATCTGGTCGCTATTCCGTCGAAGCTGTCGTACTCAACAATGGACGAGCGCACATCGATATTGGCAGTGGACAAAATTCGCGAGCCCCAAGATTACCTGTCTTTGTGAAACTACCGAAAGGTAAACTTTTTTAACACTGTAGTCAGTAAACCTAGAGCTTGGTTTTACCGCCTGTATATCAATACCGTTTGCAGAATGAAATAAGTGGAAATCATAACTCTGATTTATTCAGAAACTTATCTCAATTTCCCATTGACATAACTGTAACACGAATGTACGTTCTGTCTTTTTAGAAGAGCTAGGGGAATCTCGCAGTTCCTTCCCCACCGATGAAATGGCCGAAGCGACTGATGCCCAACTAATCGAAGAAATGGAGGCCGAAGAGGCTCGACGGACACACGCTTACCAACCCATTGTTGAGTTCGAGCGCTTTGCTTCAGCGGGAGCATTCCGCCTCGTCGACTGGAAGGAGGCCGACATTATTCCACCCAGTCGAATCACTGACCTCCGCATTGTCGAAGCAGATTTGACAGACATGACGGTCCATGTGGAATGGACGTCACCTGGAGACGACTTGGACGATGGTCAAGGTTGTACAAACTTTACATTCTTAGGACACGTAGTTAGTTTATTGTACGTTCTCTTTCTTAATCTACCCATTCTCTCACAGCTGCTGTTGCCGATCTTCGTTACCACCATGATCCCCTGTTCCTACTGAAGTCGTTCAACCGAGCCAATCCTGTATCCAAACATCCGGTTCTGGAAGGCAGTTTCTTACCGCCAAAAGCCAAGCAACTGCACGCCATCAAGTTCAAGATGCCGGAAGAGGATCAACTTCAGCTAAATATCTCCAACTTCCGCATCTATTTCGCCGTCCGAGTCTCCGATGACAAGGGCAATGAAGGTGATGTCTCCAATTTGGCGCTGGCCCATTTCAGGGATCCTGCCACAGTCCGCCGCCTCATACGTCCAAATCGACATCCAGGGGATGCCAACCATATAGGACGACTTCTTCTGGGCATTGGAATTGCCATGGCAGCCATCATCATCATCGTGGCTGTTGCCTTGATCGCCTGCAAGGCACGCACCAACCGCAGAAAGAAGTACGAGTGCGAGCGGCAGCAGCGGACGTCTGTTGGCGACAAGCAAATGGACAAATTGTTGGCTTGAGGTACTCAGTCAGTCTCATCTCCACAGAATCATCGCTGAATCTTTGATAGTCACTCACATTCATGGGGAGCAAACGTGAGCCACATTGTTGCCTTTCCCACCATATTTTTTTTTGCATTCAAGTGTACTTCTCAAATGATAACTATGATGGCAATGCCGAGGTGTCGGGCGTAGCACCGTGTTCCCGTGACAGTCGTTTAACAAACAGTATGCACTATTTGGTTGTTTAATACTATATTTGGAACGGATGTGCAACCTTGACTTTTGCATTTTACTCACAAAAATTAGTCGAGGAAAGGAGGTGACGTGCAAAAGTATATGCACTGCATATTAGTGAGTATTCTCAGGGACAGTGGGGATAGAAGGGGAATTATGGTGGGTCATGATCTGGAAGCTAGATAAACGCAATTCATGTCGAAATCTCTGCCAAAATTATTCCAATGGAACGTGACGATTGTGAATGAAGAAATTCGAACAATAATCCCCATTTTCCAGAGTGCCTATGGCGGATCCCGCCCTTATATTAATTTTAAAAAATCAATTTTTTTCTTAATTTACTCCAACCAGTCTACAAAGCCTTTAGAAGCTCGGTGCATGCTAATCATCGTTATCATTAACCCAATTAATGTGTTCAAGCTAAACAAGCGTGTCATAACTGATAAAGGTTTCATCATAACTGCCAAATTTTGGTCAGAGTTCGGCAGAAGATGCCAGGAATTTATTTGTAAATTATCGACTTTTCAATGCTGAAAAACTTTCCGTTTGAGTATTTTTTTATCGCTTATATATGAAGTAAGTGGACATGACGCGAGGTAGGCCACACGATGAGATCAATTGGGGCCTAAAACTAAATTATCTATTTTTGTCGTGGTTGTACTTTAACTGAGGTCTCAAGCCGACCCAGTTTTTGATGTATTTTTGTTTCCTGTGTAAAGTGTCGTGTCGTTCCTCCTCAATAAATTGTAAATATTTATGAGAGATCCAAATTCTGACAGGTTCACAGCATAGCTTGCAGTATTCTGTCACTATCTTTCGTTTCGGTTGTCATTTTGTCTGTTGGTGAAAACTTTCAATAAAAATGGTGGGTCTCGTATGCCATCTTATTGCCATCAGTTCACTATTATCATTACTATCATTACTATAATGGAAATTGAGGGGCCTAATGGAAAATTGATAATTTATTAGTTCCTTTTATTGAAGTGTCATCTTTTAAGATGGCTTTACAGTACAATTTATCAACGCGTGACTTATCACACTTTCTTTTCAATGTAAAAGAACAATTCGCGAGGAATTGTTAATCAGAGTCAAAACAAATTGAACTTCATGGTTTTCGTCTTGATTGTCTGTAGTACCCAAGGGGTTGGCAACTCTTCAAATTAGTGTACATCTGACAGCAGATTTCAAAGTCTTCAGTGGGATTTCAATGTCCACTGATGTTGACAGTGCAATTACCGTGACGGTTATGGGGACGGTAAGGAGGCTGTTAATGTACGGTGCGGGTGTGGCTATCGTGACAGTAACGTTACCATGACGGTTACTGTACCGTTATGCTGACGGTTACAACACGGTTACCATGACTTCAGTGGACTTCAACCAACATGAACACTTGACTTAACAAGTTGCCAACCCCTTGGAAGTACCAGTAATTGTCATTTTGGATTCAAATTCAATTCATCCTTGGGCGAGGCCACCGAAACCTGCTTTAGCAAGTGAAACTGACGCAATATAGCACACCAACATTTTTACGATATGTCTATTTTTAATGTGACAAATTAAAGAGAGAAATGTGACAAAGGCATGTTACTGGAACTTGGCATTTGGCCGACGAGCAAGTTAAGGCTATCAACCAACAAATATCAAGAAACAAAAAGGGTCGCCCTCCTTTCGACCCAGAACACCTTCTAAAACGAGGGTCCCAAACCTAAGATTTTGGGGCATTTTAATCCTAATTATCGTTTCCCCAAATTTGACCCCTATCAGTTCCCACGTGTAGAGTCTAATTGAAATAATTTTTGTAACGTTACTGACCCACTCTTGAGCAACCTATTCAGGCGGCGCGCCATTACAACCCCTGAACGTTGGCAATCACTAATAGCGAACTGTAGGGCCTACGTACATGTACGTCTTGTTTCATTTCATGTTGAAGTTAAAAATAAAAAACCTTAATAATACTAAACAACAGTCGTGAGTCACAATTCACCCATAATCTTGAATCAGATTTCATCAAATAGCAAGTATGCTCAAGGTGAATGTTACCCTCATTATTGCATACAGCTGTACATGTAATATATGAACAACCAGTGATATTCGCCTGATCAATCGCATACAAGCGTACGTAAATTAATTACGTTATTTATCGATACTGGCGAAGGTTTAGAACTTCGACATCACATTTGATAAAGATAATAACCAATGTAAAGTTTGCGTGAAACTAAATTTTCCATGCTTGTATTAATTACACTGTACGCTTGTCGAATGTCGAAATTTCAACATTTCGAGAATATAGGGTTTATCCCTTAAGTGGAGGTTTCACGAATTGCATTCATATCGTCCATTGTCCGCAACTCAGATCCAGTGGCCTTGACATGCCCACCTGGTGTCGTAAAATAGCAGTCTTCAAATTTTGGTTCATCTGCTGGACGTGCATTCAGCACGTATGCGAATTAATTCTGCTGAATATATTCCATACCCTGTACTTGTCATTGTGAAAGTCAGGGACAAATTTGTCCAATGGAAGATTATAAAATAAAAGAGTTCACTGTGCGACTTCGTGTATAAAATTCACTGAATAGCGTCACGTGTGAAGAAACTCACCTATTAAGACTACATCTGTAAGCCATATAATAAAGGCTGATCTGGTTTTCAGAACGAAACTTTGAAAGGACAACGACGTCATTACGCATTTAATAGCAGATAAATTGTCAATTAGGGAACAGCTTGCATGGTCATGGTTTGCCTTCTGTTACACTGCAAGGATAATTTGGAACATCGGGCAATCGTTGAATCAAACTGATTAGCTCGATAGAAGCAATCGTGTAATTGTAATTTCACAGATTGTTAACACAACTACTATAGTACGTGATAAAAATTCCACTAAACGAGAGTAGACAAACAAAGATGTCTCGAAATCAATTGGCCGGAATTGGCTATTAAAGCTTCTTGCAACTGAACAATCAACTAATCGCTCATAGTTTGATTTCAACAGTTAATGAAAAAGAGGCTATACAAACTATTTGACTTTGGTCATATTGAGAAAGCGTTGTTTTTATAGACAGCAATACTGAATTTGCATGCCTGATGGTCATATATGCAACGCCATCAGGATCTGGCTAAACTTCCGTACAAATTTTGTTGATTGAGGTATTTTACATGTATATAGGACGCCCGATGAGCTCAGGACCACATTAGACATTCAACGAAGTGGGTTTCTTTAGAAAGTTTATGATCGACCCCATTCCGTCTCCACACAAACATAATTTACACCAAATTAGCCTTGCAATGTCAAACAGCACCGACAAACCTTGGCTGAATGCACCCTTTCATGTCGAAATTTGTGTCATATCAGCAGACCCGTTGCAGCAATCTGTTGACATCGAAAGATATTTTCATTTTCAGAATACACATGCAAATATTTGTCCGCGCATTAGGTCGGTTGTAAAATTTGTAACAAACTACAATCACTTTCAGAAGTCATGAAAGTCAACTCTCAGATATCTTTCTCGAACAGCCTATGCAATTTGCGAAATAGGTGTGAATGTGTGCATTTACGTCTAAATTAACGGGTAAAGACGCAAAAGAAAAAAATCGTTTTGCTTTTTTTGGGTTAAAAACCGTGTCACGAAAATTGCAAATAGAATATGGTAAATTATTTCCTCCGTTTTTACGATCTGTAAAGACAACCAGACTCGTACATTTATGGGTCCAATTGGATGATACTGTATAATCCCGTTAGACCGAAACTGAAGAGGATTTCGATAAGTCACATAACGTCACACCCTGTTGCAGATAAGCTAACCCTCGTACATCACCTGATCCTCCACTTGGCAATCACCCGATTTTAACTGCAGGACTTTTATACACTGCAGTGCTTATAAATTGTATATCAATTTATAGCGTGGCTAGAGTCCAACATTTTCACCATACGCTCACGACATTGGAATCAGAGGCGAAGTCTATGAAAGCAACCCACACGCATAAGTATGCCTATACGTCAATGGATATAATATGCAAATTGCAAAAGCAACTTTTGCCATTAAAAACTCTTAAATTTTTTTTAACCCATCCAATGGTGTACAAAACTGTTACAGCAACAGGAAGCGCCACATACATGTTGTTTGCCAATTCAAGCGTGACTGTTCCGACTGGACACCTTTCTGATACACTTTCTCTGGCCTGAAAACAACCCACTTTTCAGACTTTCGCAACAGCGCTATTGTTTCTTAAACGGCCAATTTAACACAATTTTAATCAAAGTAGCCTAGAATGGAAAAAACACGGAAGCTGAGACCGGAGTGAAATTGGAGTGAATTATTGTAATGCAATTGTAGGCGAAGGTCGCGTTACAGCTATTTCGGGACGTACTATTTTAGTCGCCGAGGGCTATTCATAAAATCGGTCTAATTTATCGATTTTATGTGCAGTATACGTACTTCGATTTAACGCAGATAGCATCAAGTGAACGTGAAAGTCAGCGAAAGCCTATCGAAAGTATGGTTTGTTAAAATAAATACTGCAAATTAAGTTGAATTAAATTCTGTCGGCAAAGAAATGCCATGAGGTAGTAGGAGTAATCCGTGGCTAGTGGATACCCAATTTATTAGCCAGTTACCAACATCATTGCTAAATCGAATTGCTAATACAGTACATGTACGTCTCTTTGAAGTGCGGAAAATAGGGCCAGTAGCATATGAATCCGAACGCTTATATTCTATCACCTTGTTCAGGATTTCCACTCAAATTCCCAAGACGATTCTCCTGACATTTTACATGAGATATTTGGAAAAAAATAAGAAAAACGATGGAATTTATCCCAAATTTTTATAAAAGATGATGAATAATCCATTGGCTAACGTAAACTAACTCAATTTCCCTGACATTTTCAAGAATTTTCATGAATTCCCTGACACGTACGTTTCCATTTCCCTGAAATTCCTTGACTTTCCAGAACGTGGGAACCCTGTAAGAATCATACTCATAGTCACGTTAAATTGCCTCAAATTACTCATCTCCAGTAATTGACGACACGCTGTCACTTGACCCATCTTTCATGGTCAAGAGGGTCAACATGGGCAACCTCAAGCCGGGTGTAAGTTTGGTAACACTTTCAGAGAATCAAGATGGCGTCCACGAGCTCACACGCAATGATTCTGGCATAAAGCCTACGTCGCCTTGGCCGCCATCTTGGATGGGCAAATCAGTAGGTGGGAATTCCGTGGCATGAGCAGACACGTTGTGACTGAGTGCTGATCATACGATGGAGGATTTCTGGCACACCCCACCAAAGAAAATGAAATGTCGGTTCTAGTTCACCCTTGACTTCCCATTGGCTGTTCAGCTGATAATCGCTTTAAATATACTGCCTGTAGCCGGGGCATGAGCACTTCCACTTGGCAACGCATCCTCGCTCCTGTCGATCCAAACACAAAATCTGACTGGTCTAAACAGCGTTATCGACCATGCGTTGGCAAACAGCGAAAAACGTAGCTGGCGTCGTTGCCATTCTGGGAATTTACCAGTTTTTGCAAATAAAGGGTAAGTGGATGCAAATGGCGCTTTTAAATTTATAGCATCAGCACATATCTTTCGTACCAATTTATTGGACATTCCATTTGGATGCCCTGTTTCGTCAGATTATGGGCATTAAGAAGCTATGCAGATAGAACCAGAAATTGACGTCATATGACAATGCTTAATGTTCCTGTAACGTGGGGTCATATGTCCTCAAAAATTACATAAAATTACAATGCAAAAATGAATACAGGTATATCACGCCCCGACTCAGTATACTTGCAACTCTGGAATTGTCAGTTTCCGGAAGAAACTATTTTCAGAAAAACGCATCTTGTAGCCTCAGCATAATCGACATCATTCTTCCAAGATTGGCAGGTTTGACATTTAGGAAACAATGGTGTTATTATGGAAATACGATTTGCTTCTGCTGTAAATTGTAATTTTTTTAGTTGTGTAGGGGTTCCATATGGCGTTCTTTGCAGATGTTGTTTTTTAAAAGATCATTCAAAGAAAACGACCGAAAATTGACATCCAGTATTTGCCAATTAGCTGTAATGCCAACCTTACATGGTCAATGGTATTGTTAATATTTTGATACCGACAGTAACGTCAGGAATTTATCCCAAAATTCGGATAATCGCCAGTAATTAGAATGGAACATCAATCCATCAGTACTGCGCCCATAACACAATCAGTATTACTGGTTCCCACCATATTACTGTCAGTATTTGCTTGCACTGACAGTAATAATGTCCGTATATGGTCCCCATAAGATCTCGTGAGGCATTTATAGTGGGAAACGGCAGAAATTCTAGGCATATCACCCAGCACAATTTCAATTTTTTTCATCCCCACAGATCCATCATTTCCATCGATTTTCGCCTTGGTATCTTACGTTATCCAATTCGTCACCATGTTGATGATAGCCTTCGGTGGATATTACGGCATCCATCAATACATCGGACTGATACAATACACGATCAAAGAAGATATTTTGGGAATGACCACGACGTCCATAGATAGGTTCAGGGAAGTAGACCCAAAGGCAGCTGCCAAAATCACAGATCAAGACAGTGACCCAGAAGACCCAGCATATTACACCAGCATCGGGTAAACAACGTGCAACGAGAAAGCCAATTAATGATGGATGTACAAATGCCGAGTAAAGAACAAAAATTGCAAATCCAAAAAAAAAAATATTCCATATGTACAAAAACTGCTGTAGGTTTGAGCAAAGATAAAGCTTATCGATCAAAGGACAGTTGTGTTGCAAATTGCTACCTGCCTGACCTTCACTTTACTTGTACCAATGTCATGGAGTGGATCCTGCGCTGCTGAGCATGTGGAATTTTGGTGTAAATACTAATGTTTAGTGTCATAAATAAAACAATAAAAAATAACTTGCAATACAATAGAGCTTTGGCAATTTCTGTCCACTCTGCATAATTCGCATGCCGTGCACATATTTCTTAGGGGAAGAACTGATTTCGTCATGACATTCTTCAAATCCACAACGAAGTTCACCAGCTAAATACAGTTTCTACTGATGGGCGCACGATTTTACATACTATAGCTAGTAACAAGCATCATTTTCTCTGTATAAACTCAATTCTTCGAGCAGCCCTTACCTTTAATTTTCTTCTTCATTAGACGAAAACACAAAATATTGTTCAAAAGTTGCAAATCCTCCACTATATTTCCGTTTGACATTCCTTGACACATGCAGGATTGGACTGTTTTTTTTTTAAAGTTGACTTTTTAGAACAAGATTATTTTCCTCATTTCCAGCAGAGGGCTCCAAATTGAGCCAATAAGAGAGCTCGGGCGACACTGCTGTTTGCATAAATTTCGAAATCATCATGCGGCGAGATGGCGCTAGGCGGTAGGAAAAGCCTGAGGCTGAAAACCACCAGGGGCGGGAGGAAGTGTTGCAGTTTTGATTTTAAAAAACAGCAACAGTGAACTCGCATATGTTAACAAATTGTTTTTGATGTTATTTCACATTAATTGAAAACTTGCCCAAAACGAGAATTGTATTCCATCCCCCTTCCTATTTCCAAATTTATACTAATGTTAATAATATGGGGTTGTAGTTGTATTGTTTATTCTGGTCATAAATGCTTACAAATAGTGGTTGGACATTGGTAGTATGCAAAAAACTTCCAGGAAAATACAACGAACATCAGGATTTTTCCAGTTTACTGACTTAAAATCTGTTTTTTTTTCTTCCTATTTTTTAAAATTTTTTGACAAATATTCACAGCTGCACGAACAACACTCGAAATCCTTAAAATATGTTTAAATTTTTATACCACCCTAAAATTCTTCATTAAAAGCGCAAAATTTCGCATTTTAACGGAAGTGTTAACGTTTTCCATACATGTAAACTTCATGCACAGGTAGGTTTCGTCTATCCAGGTAAAAATTAATGCTGCTCCAAAGAAAGGCAATCTTATCATCGGTTCCCTTTCAAACAAGTTTTCATAAACCCTATTAATTACTTAAAATTTGCAAGGGTTCTTTTTTAGATAAAATCTCTCAGTTGCTCGCTGCAAATGCAGCTGAGGATATTAGAGGCTGTCGCGAAAAATACAAGCTGTCTTCCGAACACCAACTGGGCCAAGCAAACCACACATTTTCAGCACGTTTGAACAAACCAACAATTGCAACAATGTAGGCGGTTATGGTGCAAGTTTTAAATTTGAGGCTCCAGTAACTTACAAAGTGTACATGAAAATGGTAGCAATTCACCTAACATTGCTCTTTAATTTTTCTTGCCACATGTAAACCCGATGCACAATTGATCCATGCATGATTCTCAAATGTGATGACCAATGGAATTATTTCACTCACAAATTGAAGCAATGGTTGTGGCTATCAAAATCTTGGAACTGAACTCGAATCCTCGTTCACCGAGAATAAAACATCGTCATCATAGTCCTCGTCTTCCTCATCATCTGAACGCCCGTTCTCATCCTCCTCCTCCTCCTCTTCAGTAACCCAATTGATATAGTCTGCTGAACTGTTTTCTTCATCGTTATAATCGTCACTTCCTAAATAAAAATCCAGAAAAGACAGTTAAACATCTATGCATAAGACAGTGCAAGCTCACTCTCCATAGAATTAATTGTCTCACTTTCGCTATCATTATCATCATCATCGTCCTCAGTGTCTCCCATATCTTCATCATCTTCGCTACCGCCCAAATCGTCTCCATCCTCATCATCTTCATCTTCATCCTCATCCTCCTGATGAAAACAAGGCATTCGATTATAATCACAAAGTTGTAATGTAATTGAAACGGTTGACTCTCCCTTATTTTTTATGTACGAGGCACGTATATGACTGTAAAATTTTATATTTTTCTGTCTACTTGATACTCAAAAGTGCTATCAACAATGGATCGTGGCCACACTACACGTCGTCCCAAAATTTACCAAATTTAAAACTTTTGAATTACGGGAATTGAACAAAAGACTTTGAAATAAATGGGAGAAACGTTCACTTACTGTCTCATCATCTTCGGCTCGCGACCTTCCAACTTCATATAGCCGGCAAATACTTTCAGAAGAGTAGCCCTCGCGCGGACTTTGATTCTGAATAGGAATTAAGAATAACATTAATTATACCTACATCTAGTAAAGTCAACGCAACTAAATGTTTGAAATTGGACTAATCTGACCCACATACTTCTATAATTGCCAAATAGCAATCCAGCTTATCCGTACACAGGTCGAAAATATTTTTCTTGATGTCAATTGTTGCTGTTAAAAGAAAATTTCTCTAAACATGATTGGTTCAAATGATAAACTTGAAATACAAAAGAAAAGCTTCAGTCTATTTCAACTTACCGATGTTGGAATAGTCGGTGGCATCGAATGTCCTGAATGATGAACCGAATGGACTTTTCAATTGCCCAGGCATCAACTCACCATCTTCTTCACTTATGGCTATTGGATGTAAACAAAAAGCAGATTGGAATGATCCATAAATGTACTAATTACCAACATGTCAAAGGTTATGATTTTTACCTCCATAAATTACGTCTCCCTTGTGATTGAATCGGATCTGGCATTGGTCGAGGGCAGGTACAGTGTTCAATAAATGAAACGTTCGAATGTCCCACTAAGTAATACTGTCAAGGCGAAACGGAAAAATGCTTGTGGAAATGGTCACAAAATGTGGAAAAACACAAAAACTGTTCCGTTCAATTATAAAAATAAAAGGATACGATTTCAGAATTCGCCACAATTTCCAAGCCATTAGGATGGAAAACGCCGCTGATGTTTGGATTGAATTTGTCGAATTTATGAATCGCCTTACTCCTCCTGACATCCCAAAGGACACCATCAGAGAGAACGAGTTCATCAGTTGGGTGAAATGTAGCTCTATTCTGAGTGTAATTATTTGCCATCCCAGGATCTTTAAGTGTTACTACTGCTTGGGCAGTCCCCACGTCATAAATTACAGCCTGTTCGTCTCGTGTTCCAACCACCCTGTCTTGCGACAACTTGCTGAACTCGACGTAGCAGTCTTCCTCAAATCCTTGTCTAAGAAAAAAAAATTGCTGCATTAAACATTTTCAACACCAATTGACAAATCCGAAGTATTCGCAAAATTAATTACTTTAATTCAAAAGTTTCGCCCATAGCCCAGAGACAAGAAAGTGGCCTCCTCCATGTATTTGATGTCAATATAAGCTTCCCTTCCTTTGCAGGTTCGCAGTGTGTAACTGCCGAATTATGGCAAGCATAATTCATCTCTCTCTGCAAGTTAGACATAGACAGACAATAAAAACACAAATACAATTTCAGTCTCTCTTTTCTTTCCATTTCTGGGTCAACTATCTTGCGACGAAAAACTTGATAGGCCCTCAAAAATCAAACAAATAGCACAAGAAAATCTTACTTGTCCACTTTCTTGATTGTACACTTGTAATTCCCCCGACGAGGTCCCAAAAATCAGATACTGACCACAAGACTGTAATGTTAATTAGGAGCGAAGCATTAAGAAAAGTAGTTGTTCAGGATTAAATAAAATTGCTATAAAATTACTTGACTGCGTACAGAGAAAGCACAGCAAGTGAAGCAGTCGTTCTCATCCGCATCCCTGTACGTTCGAAATGGGCGGAATCGACTGTAAACGAACTTTCTGTCCAATTTGGCTCCGTCCGTACCACCAAATCGAGGAAAAGTCTGAAACGACAAGAAGTTTAACGCTAATTGAAACCTGAATAAACTTCAACGCTTTTTACAACATTTTCAGCATGATTTGACGTGACCCTGCTAA
This sequence comes from Kryphioiulus occultus, assembly GCA_034687865.1. Taxonomy (NCBI): domain Eukaryota; kingdom Metazoa; phylum Arthropoda; class Diplopoda; order Julida; family Julidae; genus Kryphioiulus; species Kryphioiulus occultus. The sequence goes on from JAQGAF010001658.1 coordinate 22,571, forward strand.
TGAAATACTAACAACAGTAACTAAGGAAACTTACGACTCGACTTTGCAACCTTGCAGTTATGTTAACAGGAGCCGAATTGCGGAATTTTGGATCAGGACACTGATGGGGTCTGAAACGCATTTGAATATGATCATGGTTAATCATCAGACGGAGACATAGTAACAACCGGGTCCTAATCCATTCGTCAAAAACTATATACTCACATAAAAAGATCAAAAGGAGGACATGTAAACACTGGGTTTCTGCAAAGGGCATGTTGCTTGCGCAAATATTCCGTGACTATTGTGTCGAGTGTGATAACTGGCCCACTCATTGTTCCTCCACCACCCAAAGGAGGCCCCACTCCTGCACAAGACGCCACTAAACCTCCTCCAACACCGTTCAACTGTCTGAGGCCTGTTAAATTCTGCTTTTTCATGATTGGGCTTTGTTGGTAATTGCCTGATCGCATCTGGCTCTTCTGCATTGCCGATGTGGGGTTCCTTGGTACGTTAGGCGTGCTTGAAGCAGTTACAACCGAAGGGGAAGTGGGGCAAGGTGTAGTTGCCACTCCACCAGGTGTGTGAGCAACTGTTCTGGTGGCGGTATACTGATTTTTGTGGAATTTATCAAAATGATGATGGATGCGAATATTTCCATGGGATGGGGTAGAAGTGCCCGGAGAACAATTTGTTGAAAATGAGGTGCTGTTGACCTGAGGACTTGAGCATCCCACCGAAGTTGAAGGAAGAGAGGGTGAATGCATTCCCACCCGAGACTAAAACAATAATAAAGTGATTATCATGAGATACGTAAAAATCCTTCAAAATACTACCAATCAATGGTTTCTACATAACATAAATAGTAATGGCTTGAAGAACATAGATTAAAACAAAAATAGCATCTCACCAGTTTACTGATCGATTGTGGTGGCGGCGTGCAGGACAACATTCGAGAAGAGGCCATGACACGTGGTTGGAGAGCAGGAAGAGAAGCCTCACGCTGTAGCAAAGTCGCCGTCTCGGCCAATCCTTTTTTGACCAAGTGCTGATGGATTAGCTGGAGCAATTCTTTCTCATTGTAGACGATTTTAGTTTGTGCAACTACATCAGCCTAGTTTATAAAAAATGGCACAATGGTCAGAAAATTCTCGTTACATTTTTTTCCCTTGGGTTTGCTGCGTCACTGTATTCAGACATTTCTTTACTTTATTGATTTTGGCTATAGAAGACTCAAATCCAGTCGCCAAAGGTTTTCCGGTAATTTTGGCAATCAGCTCATTCGCGTAACCACAAAATTTCAAGTGTTCCAAACGGTTGTCCTGTAACACTGGCTCTCGCATCAAAACTGAAAACACAGATTTTAATAAAGTAATGCTAAGTGAATATCAAATGGGCATGTAACCCACAATTTTCAGACGTCCATACCTTGCAATTGACCATTGGTAAATAAAGGCAACTTGCTTATGATTTGCTTGACCGTTTCACTGCGTGCCAGACCTACAAGGGCCTACAAGACAGACAGAGGGAAAAATAAGATGCAGAAAAATATAACGTGTGAGACCAATATAAAATCAGAGATGTTATTAACCTTGCACGCCAGTGCTCGGATGGCATCTGCGTCCGTAATCGGAGTTTTCATAGTCAGCAAATTGAGCAAAATCTGCACACACAAAAAATAGTTACAGGAATTCCAGGGCCCTCAAGACTATTAATATAATAATAATTGAAACCAAGATTACATACCATGATGCCATTGTGTGATCGGACGCAGTTCCACATTTTGGTGACTAGATCTTCCCCGCTTTTCATTGCCATCCTTTTTTTAGCGCTACCACTCACGATTCTGCCCACATAACCACCCAACTGGAAAAAAATTATTCAAAATCATGCATACGTTGACTAGCATGAACAATCGTAAGTCCCTCATGATAGCAACATACCCTAGATATTGGGCCGCAAACACAATTTATGATGATATTAAGAGCCGCTTTCTGTACTTCAGGATCTTCAATGATTTCGCCTTCAGCTGCACCCAAGAGAATACTACAAAAACAATACATGACTCATAAGCTTTTTAAGCGAAATGGCGAGAACCGTTAGATACCATTTGGATGGCTTTTGTCACCTCATTCCAACGACGCTCGGCGAGTCAGGTAAGGCAACAGGTTCACAAAGCAACAATTGCGTTTTGGATACAACTGAGCAAATGGAGATCACATCCAGGGCACTACGGACAGTTTCAGCTCTAATAGACAACACTCAGATTAATTTTTATTCTGTACCTTTATGACAGAACGTCAACATGAAAACGAGAAATAAATAAGCAAGTACATATACATACCTTCCCGAATAATTCCAATCATATGCAATAGCTATGAGTTGTAGCAGCAGAGTGATGCCAGAGAGGCGAAGGAGTTCATCCACTGGATCCCAACTGGCACGCAAAGGGAGGAGCTCTAGTAGTATCTGAATATTCTGTTGAATTACTTCTGCAGAAAACTTGGCAGCCTGATAATTGTTAAAAAAGAGGCATGCTTACACCATTTACATTCAACAATGGGTATGCTCTTAAATCATCAAAACAATGCAGGATGCTCACTAAAAATTCAATGCAATTTTTTGACTTTCTGCAACCAACAAAAGAAATCACATGCAACTGAGGAGAGTCAAGAATTTCAGCCAACACTTCTTTGGTTACCTTATAAGGAAGAACAGTGGATGACGGTGAAGTGGAATGGAGTAGCCCTTGGTTTCTGTTATGTGATCGTCCAATTTGATCTGCCTTGATTGCCAAATGTGCTTCATAATACCGCTTCAGAGCATTGCACACCTGACGAGCAGTTTGGCGACTTCCAAAGATCTCATCATCCGTAAGGTTATCAGCAGCATCGGCAACATCAACTGAAAGCACCTGCAAAGTGCTGATCATGTTGTACAGCTTCCGCAAGCCATCCTGGTGGTCAAAAAGTTCCAGAATAGCGCGAAATTGAAATGACAGGCTGAAGAACATGGTGGCATGGCAACGGCTGGATTCGTGTGAGCATTCTAACAGCCAAAGAGCATAACGAACTAAGTCGGTCAGCACGTGATGTTGCAGAAGGCACACCCGCTCCAGGGCATCTTCACTGTAAGCTAGGTAATAAAGACACATGGAAACACCCGTGGCTGCGATGGATGGTCTATAAACTTCCAGAAGACGCTGCAGTCCTTTCATAGTGACGAACTCTATTGCAAATTTCTTGTGGCATAACAATGCAGCTAAATACTGTAAAGAAAAAGAATAGCAGATGTACTACTATTTTGTAGTAAAGTACACTCCACAGGCGAGATTTCACCGAGTGATTTTGTTTTAAACGAGCTTACCTTCAGAGCTTCGAATGCAAGGCGAACATCCCTATTTTCCTTGAAACTGATATAATGGAGAATCAGGTTGAGGCTGTTATGCTCAAAAACGTAAACCAACATCTAGAAAAACAGTACTCTCGCATTTATTTTCCGTTTATGACAAAATTACGGTTTCTTTAAAGTTTCCACGCTACAAAACTTGCCTCTTGATATTCGCCCATGGCCGTGAGATATTGCAAAATCAATCGCTGTTGCATCTTGGAAGCCAAAGGGTACATTTGGTGAGAGCCAATGACGTACGGTTCCATCTCGGCCCAGCTGCTGTTGCTGCTCTCGCCATGGTGAGTTGGGGTGTTCAAAACGTGTGAGCGGGGAGAAGGCAGACCAAAACGTATTGAAGAAAATGGAGGCGGCTGAATGATTTTAGTTGGCGTCTAAGAATTGATTAAAAGTAATTAATTTTAGCGCTAGTTTTTATTAGAAAAGACTTAAGTAGTAATAAACTGAAGTAATGAAACACATTCGATAATTCACAGACAAATTTTTCGAAAAAATTGCTAAAACGCCATGACCAGTTCCGTTCCCCTGTGCAGAGGGAACTCGTCAGGTGGCAAAATTTCAACTGACCCACGAGGCAACCTGTTTGTGCGATTTTTTCGTTTGTATAAAAAATTTAAAAATTTGGCTGTGAATTGTCGAATATTTTTCCATTGTTACCAGTCACTTGGCGATTGTTTTAATCGTTCTATTGAAGTAATGAAAGTTCAAAGCGCCGATTTACCTTGTACACGTTACGCTTCGGCTGACTTCCACTTGCAGACTTCGTTATTTGGCTCGCGGCATCATCACCATTTAAATGAGCAAAGGGCCGAATGTACGTTTGACTAGAATCTTGCTTAGTTTTACTTTCTGCTGTTGTATCAATTAACCCATTTTGATCAGCTATTCCAAGCTCTTCGTTTCTTAATTCGTGCAGACGCTGAAGCATGACTGGAATCTGAAGATTATTTTTTGATTAGAAATTAGGAAATTACTATAGCTCAAATAGGGCTTATCAAATTTTACAAACAGGATATTCACCAAGTGAGAATTCTGTTCCCGATAGTTTCCTGCAATGTCCTGGATTTCCATAGCAGCCGCCAACAAGCCAGTGGCATATGATCGCAGTGGTTCATGTGCATTCTCCGCCCATTGGTACAGCCTGGGGATTAACCCTTCCTAAAATGAAGATAAAAATATCGGAACGTGTCATAGTTTTAACATTTGACGTGTTTCCAGTGGCAGTACTTACAGTTTCTTGGAATATGACAGAGGTCTCCAACCCTGGCATGATATCCACAGTAAGTCTGGCAGCTGCTGTATTTAGCTCCCGATTTTCTCGATGCAATAAATAATTGTTGATTAGCTGAAAATTACAGATGACCAAGTAAAGAAAATGTAATTGGTAAATTAGTGATTAATAATACATTTTTACGTAAAAACTATCATTCTACCTTAGTCATAAAATTGTCATTTTTGAACAGGTTCTTTAGTAAATGTCCTAAGGTGCAGTTTGGATCAGTTCGACCAGGATGTCTATCGTCAAAAGGATCCGGATCCATTTTTAAATATGCCTCAGTTTCTTTCTCCATTAATTCGGCCATCCTAGTCACGTTTTAAATTTAAAAATCCACGAAATGATAAGCAAATAATTACGTTTGTAAATGCTGAAGATCAAACTTGAGCATTGCAAATACCGTGAGAGAGTTGGCAGTGGGTCAGCACCACTTCCATTGTCTCGGTCCCACTGTTCCAAGATTTCGTTTAATTCGGTAACTGAATCTAAGGTAGCCATTTCTTCTTGGGGATGCATTAGCCTTATTGCTCCTTGAATAAATAAACGAAACATTAAAAAACATGTAAAAGCTACAATGGAACATACATTTGACAGTCGATAACTTAATTGGAATCCCCTCATCACAAAATGATCATTGTCAAAGTCGAGTAAGGCTTCTTCATTGCGTCAAAGATAACTTTGAAAACGAAATTATAAATTATATGAAAAATGACAAAATGGGTAACGTTCAAGGAAAATTGAACTCCTTTATCCCATAGACGAAGTCAGGTGGTAGACTTATCTACATTTCTTTATTGAATTCAAGATGCTGCATAAGTAAGAATGTCAGCAATTTATGACCACACCAGTGTATGTTTACAGAAACTTTACCAAAAAATCTTGTCAATAGCGCAAAGCTTATGATTGACCCAGAATGTTCTTAGACAACTAACTTATAAGTTATCTGACAACAGAGAATTAAGTAATCCGAGCCGAAGTCAGTTCTTGTTTCCAATGAAATGAAAAACGTCAAGTTTCATAGACACTTTAACGAAAGAATTCATGAATAAACTTCCAAACAAGTCATGACAGTTCATCAACTAGAACGGAAATGAAACGCTCCGTAGCGCCCAATGTAAATTCTACGGCAACTTGTTTAGCTCAGCCGGTGTTGAGAAATCAAAATGGCGCCAACCTACCCGAGAAGTCAAGGTGGTTACCTTGACTTCTTTTATTTCGAAAATAAGCGTCAAACTTGTCGTTTTTCAGGTTGACAATTGATCCCCAACAAAATCGAACAAGTAGTATATTACCTGGTACAAATAGTGTTAACGTATACCTCTTGTATAGTGTTGTTTACAGCATTCCTGGCAGCAGCCAGAATCGAAGCATGCTGTCCACTTGGCTCACGTACGAAAAGATCACACACGAGGACCCTACCCGCACAATTTTTTAGATAAATCACTGTCAATAAAAACAACGCCACGAACTGCGCTTCCGTAATTTTCCGTTAGTTAATCACCGCCTATTAAATTAAACAAATAGATTT
>JAQGAF010001659.1:0-28751 GCA_034687865.1 Kryphioiulus occultus
CATTGATTCACTGATCTTTGATTCATCATTGATTCACTGATCTTTGATTCATCATTGATTCACTGATCTTTGATTCACTGATCTTTGATTGATCATTGCTTCTCTTTGGCAGGACCGACCGTATTTCCTTAACGAAAACGCACTTAAGTATATGCCATATTCTGAATGGCGATTGGTGCACGCATATCGTACGTCATCGAATTGAGTATGTTGTTGTGCATCACGCTGTGTTGGGGCATGCAGTGTGACATCACTTTCCCCTCATACTTTACTAATTACAATAGACGAAAAATCAAATTCTTGCCAGGACATTGTCTAGCACCGTTATAGAAATTTGACGTTATGTAGAGACAACAGTCGTTCGGTATGGTACGGGAATGCAACAGATGGTCTTTTGTAAAAATCCCTCACTTTCCAACTATCTGACTGCTGCGTGCACGCAAACCGTTGTGCCGGGGCTTTTCATTCGTTGCCCCCTTGGGAAGGGTCACCCCCTATTATAAGTGGTGGAATTATGCAAATAATAAAGCCATGCGTGCGTGCATGTGCCACATGCCGGAATTGAAATATTTTGAATTTGATATACTTAGGCAATTTCCCCCCTCGCCTTATCTGGCACGTTGCCAATGGCCCTCTGTCGGATTATTTCCATTTTATAGGCATGACAGAACGGGAATTCCTGATAATACTGACTATAGGCTATTTGTAGCCATGCTTCGTGATCTCGAATAGACCCCTGACCCCCACAGCCACGTGCTCTTGCCCATTGTATCACGTTTCCCATTGCAACGCATGAGCTCACCGTGGCAATTCTTGCAATTAACGTTTTTTTCAGTTTATAGCTTTTGTTCCATTGCCTGATTCAAAAGTTTGAGCATTAAATGGAGCAGTAGCTGAAAATTGTGACAATTTGTGGAAATGAACATACTAGATTTACTGAAAAATACCAGCTGAATATTTCCAAAACTAACGAGTCCGTCAGGAAATGAACATGTCAAAAAGATGTTGTGTTCACGTCACCTAGCTTTAACCCTACGGTTGCATGTACATGCTCACGTTAACTGAAACAAAAATAACCTTACACCATGGTTTTCTAGGTTTTCTAAAACCTTGCAGATATCATATTGTACCCATACATTTACGTTTGCAACGTTACAAACAACAACCCCCAAGCAGATTATCAAATCAGGTCTGTTTTAACTAAGGTAATTTTCGGCGAAACTCGTTTACATTTAGAACTTATAGGTTAGTGATTTAAAGTCTACATGTAAACGTAGTGAATATCACGCATGCCAGCGACATTTCTGTAGGCGTTTTCTGTGAGACGGTTAAAAAAATAATGTTTTGAACTGCCAATATAATAATAACCTGATGTTGGTCGCTTTACTTGAGATACATTCCGATACAACTGTTAAGTGGATAAATGATTGGCATTTTACGCCATAATTAGGCAAAATTATTAACTGAATTGAGTTTAGTTGCATTCGCAATATGGAACGTCTTCCAAAGCGGTTGCCATGGTTGTCACGTTCGTCACTCTCGCGCAACGGCACATGGCCATTCGACCAATCAGCGCTTGGACGTGTATTTGAGCGGCAAATTGAAACTTGGGAAAAATTCAGACGATTGCATTTTTCCGAATTTGACCACATTAAAATTAAGAAACACGGCTATCACCTGATCCACTTAAAAATCTTCCAAATATTAGCATGCATAAAACTTTCGAGTGGGATTATAAACGAACGGGTTTTTTTGGATATTTGATGCAGATTGCATTGCAGGGTGACATGGGAATTGGGCATATGCATGGCGGCACACGTCCTGCCACCCGCTTTAATCGAAATTCGCATTAAGCCCATGGCGGTATGCAAAAAAGGAGGGGGGGAAAAGTGGACACCTCTTTCTGGTAAGCGTCGCGTGGCTGCTGCAGTTTAATGCAACAATCGCCCCCTATCGGAATGGCCCACTGTGTGCCATGAATGAGCTGAATGGGAAAGAGGAAGAGAAAAGGTAACAGAAAAGCAAACCAAGCATGCGCCATGCAGCATGCAGCTAAGTTCTATATAAATATGTATAGGGCAAAATATATATGCATAACGGACCCCGCTTTTTTCCCTAATATTTCAGCCTTCACTTCCTATCTCGGTTTTTTTTTTCAAGCGAAATTTTGCACCGAGAGAGCTCCGGGGAAGCCAGGACCAGGGGAAAATGTATTGAATTTGGGGGCAGAAGAAAGGGGATAAAGAAGCGTGCACACTAAAAATGCAAAACAAAAAATATGGGAAAGGAGAAAAAATGGGCAGTAGGGGACAAAACGAAGGGTCACATTTCTGTCTCTTAGATCGAAAAGGTCTAACCATGAAACCCCGACATGTCCTGAAAGGGCAACGAAAATACAAAAAACTGCCCCATTCAGAGGTCCTTTCTACAGAGACCTTAGTGTAAGCCCTTGCTAAAAAAGATCAGACGCTCGACCAAGTTTTGTCTAGACCTCATAGGAAAGTAAATTCACTTTTTCATTCTTATCGCTCATGTGCGCTTGCTTTTTTCTTGAAAAAAGTTTAAAATAACAACTTTGATAGCCAAAAAGTCTCGGATGCGGACTGCATAATGTATTTCTTAGCGCCTCATTAGCATATTCTACAGATGCTCATCTTGTTTTTCCCAATTTTGGGGATAGTTGTATCACATCCAGTATAGTGTAGCATTCACGATATACTGTAGGTATTCCAACAGATGAACGGTTATTGACTGCAGTTTAACACGTTTACCTGTCCAACGAAAAATCGATGCTTTGTGACAGGGTTGTTTATTATCTTTATGACCTCTCTTCAATGTATTCTTCATATCGGCATATGTTGCCAGTTTTGTTTTGGGTATCTGTATGTTGGACCTGTAAGGAGAACTGGACAAGGGGCATGATCAACCAATAACTAGACTTGTTTAAGCTGATAAAAAATGAATGAAAAAATGGTTGCCAATTAGAGGCCTCAGACAACACTTGAGTGAATTCATTGTATGCAAATGAAGCTTTTGAAAGCCCCTGTCGTGTGGCATATGCCATTTGGGGCTCAAAAGGTCTTTAAGAATAATCCCTGTCTGTCCTATTCACATGCAAACGTGGGGGTGGGGATGATGTTAAATGCTTACTTATTAATTAATTAATATGCTAAAAAATCAAGTGTTTTTAGTTTAGAGGCACAACGCACAAGTGTTTTAAGCTGAAATACCTTTTATTGTCTACTTAGTTGATAAAGTCGATAACACCACATTATTCGGCTACGAGACTAGTGAACGTTTTTTGACACCATATAATTTTCGTGAGGGATGAATTTTTCTGAAATCATATTCAGTTTTCATGTTTTCCATGCCTTACCCGTTGCTTGGTCCATCTCTTAACTGCTCGAATGTTCCCAAAGCCTTCGAGGGCTTTTTCCAAGGTTAAATCTAAGCACTTTCTGGCAATAAAAAAGGGAAAGTTTCAAATTTTTTTCTCAGAAAAAATTAAAATTCTTTGATTATCAGGCTTTTCGAAAGCGGGTATAACCGTGACGAATTTCATTGGAATTTCTCCGATTTCTCTCGTCTGCTCGGGTGGTCGTTAAAACTGTTTATAAATACAGAAAGCAAGGATTAGATCCATCTTAATTTGTACCAATTTTGGGGATTGAAACGCCAACCGTATATCGAACACGCCTATAAGAGAGTGGGGCCCTCATTCTCATCACCTAAAGATAGGGTGTTTCTGCAGTTGCATTTGGCACGGTAACCCTATGGGGTTTTCTTTTCCATTACGGCTTCTCCCGCACACTTACATGAGCATTACGTTATATATTATATAGCATTAGTTATTATTTATATGACCTGCATGTTTATAGCCAATATAAAGGGTATTAAAGTGGGAACAGGAAGAATCCCCCCGCAGGCGATTAATTGTACATTGTAAGTAGTGAGTTTTTTTATCCAATAAAAAGCCATTGAGGGAGGTGGAGTGAAACCTGTCACTGATTACGCGTGAGCCGCCTTTTATGTTTTAACATTTTAATTTTCCACATTATACGGATGGCCTTGGCTTCGCTGCCACCTCCATCACTTTCACTTCCAAACTTTAAAATAAAAACCAAATTTATTTGCACGACCAAATCTGCTGCTCGCTCAGAGGTGGATCAATTAGTGACCCATCCGTTCCCACAACGAGGTCATTTATTTTGGCTTAATTAAATTTTACACCTGCATAATCTTCGTTTGAAAAATTGCCTTCAATATAAATTAATGCCATGTAACACAAACAATACGGCAAGGACTGAACACGAGTGTATACATGCGCTTAGTCAATCTTCGCAAATATGCAATGCACTTATTAAAATCCTTTATGCGATATCATTGCCATCTATAGTGCAGGGTCTGGGAACCCTGATAATGTTCAAATACTGCAGTATAGCACTCGTGAAATAGATCAGTGCAATTGTTGAGTTTCAAGCAGTTATGATTTTGAATTGATCCATATTTGGAAGTTGATTAGTCTGTTACGGCAGAAGTGTAAGGGTACTCTGGCAATAGACGTGCAACGCCTTAAATATTAAGGAATGCCTTTAGCCATTCTTGAATTTGAACCATTATTTTACACATGGAGGTATCCCTTAATTACTTAATTGTGCACTAATTTTATAATGAAAGTGTGTTTTTCAGCAAATGGTTAACTCCACCCTGCTTTTATCACTATACTATATATACATGTAGGGTGCATCAGATTCCCAGCAGCTAACAGAAAATGTTACAATACATGCTGTATGCCATGGACAAATCCGATATTAATAATTGTCATTTTTAATTTATTATCGCCCCTATCCCGTTATAAGATATGGAAATTACCCCGAAATAGTATCATGATATCCATCGCAGAAAGTGCTTTAATTTGCGCGTAACGCCTTGAATCTCTTTTCCAATTTAGACGAAATCATAATTGTTTTATCAGCATAATCTTATCTTGGAAGCGGCATCGCCAAAGCAGGTCCACCTGCAGAACACATGTAAGATTCTGGGTTTTTAAAGTAAAATGCTTGGTGCCTCCACAAAATAAATGAAAATGACCATAGTACACGTTGGAGAATAACTGTATATGTGGACAATACGGTTGGAATTTCTGATTTACTAAATTATGGACAAAAGTGTTAAGCCATACAAGTGTATTATTAAGCAAAAGTCAGTACATGTACATGTATATGGAGGTAGCCTTTTGTTTAATCTAACATTTGATGATGGCATTTAATTCCAAAGCCATTGATGTATGCTCGGAACATGTATATCAACCATACACTGTACTTTCTAGAGTCTATATCGTTGATTCTTTGAACAGTCACGTGTCGATGCACGAGGAAGTGGCAACCATGGCAACAGTAGAACGTCCAATTCTTTATTGTAAAAAAAACAATTAGACGTATCAAGTTAAGAGTGCTCAGTTTCAATCTGCCCTCTGGTGGACGTCTTGAACCTCATCGCTTGTTTGATGTAGAAATATATTAATACGCCTATACTATAATTTCTAATGAAAACCATGGTAGCACGCGCTCAAATTGTAATTCTGACAGTGCGACTTTTAATCTTGCGAATTTTATATCTCAATTTTATCGCAACAGTTATATACATGTCATTTTCTAGGTAAGTTTTTTTAAATAATTAAGAATATAAGACTTAAAGTATTTAATGATATGAAAAATCCTAGCCAATTTTTAGAGGTACTAATATGGTTATGTAGGAGTAGACAAGCAGTAAATTGACCCTATAATGCCGATAGGGAGCGCAATGAACCTGTTACGGTGTACGTATACTATAAATTGCGTTATTTGTCATGATGGCTGCAAATGCCAATCAATCGCCAACTTTATACGTATTTCGAATGCAACTAAGCGATGTCTATCTACATGGGTCCAGTTGCAACATGATTACGTGAACAGGAATAAATTTCAAAAACTGATTTTGTGCGCGAAGTGCACGTTGTTAACATCGAGTCAGGCATGTCCAGAATTTCCATAAATGCCTCTTAATTGCCGCATGCATGCGTTCTGAGGTTTTGGCCAGCCTACGGTACATGTAGTGGACCACACGTATGCATTCGGCTTATTCGACCGGTATCTTTACACTATCAAAAAGCTTCTGCATCTCGCGTATACGGCATCAAGCAACGATAAGCAATCTACCACAAATTACGAAGTGAGATAAAAGCCAAATGGCCTGTTCCAGGTGTTTTGCCGTCCTTAAGTTAGGTGTTTTTTTAACTATATTGGCTCGTTATAATGATACTACCCATGGGGTCATTTAAGGCGTTAGACCCATACGCATTAGCTTGTGGTCCACACCCCGGCTATAATTTGTTACAGGGGGTTCTCGACACTTTTTCCCCAGCTCCCCCTGGCAGCAATGTCCTTATGGCCCTCGCCACGACCAGCCAGGAATTCATCCATTCATACCTGGGCGCATTCATGCATCGGAAAAGCAATAAATTGTTGACGGGACTCGGCATAAATTTCAGTTTTTTAAGGTTTTTTTCCCATTGCAATGGCTTCTACCTGTGTCGCCCATTGGCGCTGCATGGCTGGTGCATCGCAAGACATGGAGCCAGAACTCGATGATAGCGTTATTTACGCCTTACTGCGGTTTTGCACTAAAATTTCGGACCACCTCCCCCTGCTCGTCACCCGCCATCTGTACATAACCCGCCATCTTATGCCCCTTGGCCCAATTGGGGCTCTGGAGACGCCCAAGCCCGCATGCCGAAATACATGGGATGGACACCCAGCCAAATTTTATATAGTTTTTTTTTTATCCATGGCACATTTGGTGAGGAAAACACTAATTGCTCACGCGTTCACCAAATACCTCCTGAACAGAGATTTCGTGGACCCACACGCAGGTTGCACCCAGTGTCGGAACAATCCGGGATAATTGAGGGTAACCGCTGTGTAATTTTTTCGCAGCATTTTATGACCCCGCCCCACCCCCTTTATAAAAGTCTCGTTGCTTTTTGACACCTCGCATTTGTCACGTCCCCATACGCAACATGCACTTAAGCATTCGTACACGTTGGCACGTTCGAGCTGCTCCACCATAGACATGCCAAGAATTTCAATAATTGTCCGCACCTAATTGAGATGTCAACGACGAATCGCGTGCCGGGGGTGCCCGGGGTCAGAGGTCGCGATCGCCACAGGCGACATGCCCCAGGATTGACCCTTCTTATCAGTCGTGCGCTACACGAAATACATGCGCATGTAGTTTCCAATTAGCGTCGGTTTTAAATATCGTGCCGATATCTTTCTGTATATTGACCGTTGAGGACGTTCAAATATACATAATATCATCACATTTTCGAGATTGCCAGATTCCCATATCACCATTTGGAACGATTTCCAACCCCCCCATAAATTATGGAGACCATTGACGAAGACATTTTGACACCTAGGAAACATTGCTTAGAAGCATGGATTCTGGAAACAGATTCCTCAAATATGTTTCCCATATACATGTATCTAGCAAGGCAACATGTTTGCAGAAACATTTGAGGATTTTTTCCTCAAACATGTTTCCTTGTTACACATGATTTTAGGAAATCTTACAGAAATCTTGTTTCTATAGGATGATGCCATACTGCTTGATCGTCCCCTTGATTGTTTCGAGTTGATTGGCTGATTGTCGAAAATATTGATGAAATAAAATTTATTTAGGGAGAAAGGTCGAACGGGACGGTGCATAGTACGTTTGTTGGCGTTGCAGAGGAGCATATCACACTGTTTTTACACACTTATAAATTGTCAATTTCCGGTTTAAGGATGCAGCATTAGAACAATCGAAATGATCTTCATCTTCAGCAACATGAACATCTTAGAATTCCATAGTTTTAGCAGTAATGGCAGGTAATTTCGGAAAGAATGACATGCACTCGATACCAAAACGATTTACAAACCTATTTTTACTGTAAATTGACAATTTTGAGTTGTCCCTTTTGTAATACCAGCGGGTTGTGATAAATTCGAAAAATGTCCATAGATGGCAGAATTTCCCACGTGGCCGCTTGGTGCTCTTTGGAAAAACTATTTACAGACACGTGTTTCCTATAGATTGACAATTTTTGAGTTGTGTAACTAGTGCGATGTGATAACATTCGAAAAATGTCCAAAGGGTGGCGGAATTTGCCCACTTTTCTCCCGTATACGAATTTGAACGGTTGCGACCCGCAGTAATCCGAATTGTTGTGCGGGCCGTCTCTGATCCCCCTCCCCCATTGAACCTGAGGCTGGGGGCCTCCAGGACCGTGGGGTAAAAAAGTTGACCCTATACGATGGGCCCAGGCAGAGGCAGCTGTGCATGCGCCCTGCACGCGACCCGCTCGTGTTCCCATGCAGTGTCCAGGTGCGATATCGTGAAGTGCATCGCAGCGGTGTTCTCCTTACACGGGAACGTCTGCACTTCCAACGGCATGACCCGGGGTCAGAGGTCACTGGCTGCTCGCCTCCGTGACTGACAGACGCAGGAACCAGATAAACACCACTGTATATGCAAATAATCCCACGTTTCCCTTTATTTGACTCTCTTCTGGTGCTGCTCTGAGGTCACTCGAGTCTTTTTTGTGAACAAATAATTAAGTCGGTCGTTGGGGCTATACCGCTATGTCCTTTTCATATTTGCGATTTTATTAATTTGGATAAAGTATGTAAGATTTGTAAAGAATTGTTTGTGAGCACTGATATTAGTTTGATTATTGTTCTCGATCCCATTACGTTGCATGGAGTCGTTTTACAGGGTGGATCATAAAGAATTAGACGATTTAAATTTGACACTGCTTCAACATTTTATACATGTACATGTGGGTGCCCAGCCAGAATGCACAATGTTGAGTAGAAGGGTTAATAGCATGAAGTTCAGGTAGTCTATTGGGTGTTCCAGGGTCCTACTTTTTTGAGAATTCTACGGCGCAGTCAGTCACAGTAATGTCGGATCAGCATAGGGCAGAATTAGACGATTTTGGATTAGCAATTAGGCTCGGTTGTGCCATTGTGGGTTAGATGAAAGGTTGGTAACTCGGGTTACCTATAACCACGAGTTAACCTGAGGGTTAGAAGGTTTACGTTGCACCATTTTATTATATAAAGGGACTTTTGTCACAAGGTTAGTAAACCTGTAGATAAACCTGGAAATTAATACAATATTCGACTTACTCGAACTGTTTGAAAGACATCAACTGTGAAGACCATAAGTATCTGACTCATCTTCTGTTTATTACAATCCTCTGGTTAACCCTGCCTATTATATAGTTAACTTTTCCTCATTTCCTCTGTGGTGCAATAAGCACTTGTAAAACACGTCTAATCGTGTTGATTTTGACGTAACAAATCGGTTAATTAATAATTAAATCGTCTAATGAACACGTAATTATCATTTTACGTTGCCAATTATCTAGCTCTTCCCTTCCATGAACAAACTTTACTGTAACTTACTGATAAATCACGTACTGTATGTGTAGCATTTTCCAAAAAATCCACTTATTTTCCCATCATGAACTAAATGCTATATGAACCCATGTACACATCGATGTGTTTTGGCTGACCACCTACTAAAAGGTCGAAACAGCGCCAAATTATTAAAAGAAAAGATCTCCCACCTCTTCCTATTCTATTGGGCCAAAAGGGGAACTACCCCTTCGTGCTTTTTAAGACTTGTTGTTGTTGTTAAAAAAATTAAATCGTCTACATATTTCTGAAACACCCTGTATGTCATTTCAATACACTTATACGAAAATGTTGGTCACCGTGCTGGCTTATCCATGCAAAAATCTAAGTGAAATATTTTCACATAGCAGTCAAACATAAGTAACACGTTATGTTCAGAAGTAGTGCATTTTTGATGGAGAATGAGGGTGGCGGTTTAGGGCAGTTAAAAACGAATTTTCGCTTTCCCTCAGCTTATAACTTAATGACATTCATCCCTGCAATTAGAAAGGTGCGTCGTGAATTAATGCATTTTAGACCTCTAAATGCACTTATGCGCATCTCTAAAGCTTAAGCTGAGTGTATCCACATTTCCGCTAATTGGGCCCTTATTGCTGGGCCCTGGGGCAGCATTTCTCGTCTCGTTATAAAAGTATGGCGAGATTTCAAGGTCCAGGTAGTTTTTTTTTTCTTTCAAAAGCAAAACAGTTTATAGTACCGGTACTACACCCAGAGATGTATGCTCCATATCATTTTTTATTTCGCCAAAAAATGAAGTAGATTGTGCTTTATAGTTTCATTTCTGACTTCCATCATAAAGCACGAAAAAGCCATTAAAAATAAAACCATAATTTTATGATGTATCAATTTTACCGTAAATTCTAACGCAGTTCGTTCATACAGTGGTAAACCATACCGAGCGTATGAGGAAAAAAATAATAAACATGTGGAAGTGCATGAAAATTTGAAAATGGGGAAACGCTCTTTTTATTTTATTGTTGTTATTATTTTTTTGCGAATTCATGCATTTTTGTACTATCTCAATTCTCAATCCATGCAGTCCACAATGGGTGAGGGGGTCCAACACTTAGACAGCATTGAAACGTACGGATTGTGAGGATTATGCATTGTCAAATGCAAAGAAATATTCGCTATGTTTGTTTAAAATCATGGAAATTGTCGTCTATGGTGCACGCAGCTAAATAAATACTGCAAGGCAGTATAGGATTCTGGTCCAACACTTCCCAATTGTCCCCAGAAGTTTCATTGAAATTATGGGTTTTCACAATTTAATGTTCAATTCATCTTTCTAACTAAAGTTGACGGGTTAGAAAATGAAAAGTGTGAGGTTCGAGTTTCGAGGCAGATATAGTTTGTGGTTTCTGTAGAATGACCTATCTCGGACCCTCCGTCCTTTTCTGGCATCGATTCGACAAACAAACGGTTCATTTCACTTGCACTGGTCAGCAGTGAGTGACCATATGTCTGTCCAGCGAACACAAGGGGTTGACACGCTCGAACGAGACAGGGTTCACGCCTAAATGACCATTGAAAGGAAAATGCTCGCTCTCCTCCACGGGTCAGCTCCAGACTGACCACATGTGGCCAGCCAAACCTTAAGTTCTCTCTTTTCAGTTTTACACCTTTGGCCGAATACAAAGAAAGTGGACACCCGAGGTGCGTCAGGGTCACTTTGACCTTCTGTCGATGGACATTAGTTGAGTCGTGCTCTGGAGCAAGAGGTCGGTCCGATGAGGTCAGGGGTCATAGGTGGACAAACAGGCCGGAGCGATTCCTCCATTGCCAACGAGACGCCCAATGACCTTAGGGCAGTCGATGCATTGGGTAACCCAGACGAAATCTTACGTTGCCATTATCATCGACCTTCTTTATTACTCCTATAGAATTAAGTATATATAGAGAGAACTTGATCTTTCTATGTTTCTTTCTTGACCCACAACCCCACTTCGTCCGGCCTTTATGATATTGCCAACTATATTCAATGGTCAGTCTGCGTTTTCACTTTCATCGCTTTTATATTCAGCGACCCATAGGTCACCTTCCAGGCTCGGACACTGGCCCGCACCCCACTACAGAGTTCGACAAACTTCCGAGGAGTCCAGTTACAAATTAGGGCTTGCTGGTCAGTGTTGGTCAATAATTTACGAGGGCTATTTTGCGAGCACCCTTGCTTGACTCGGTCAGCGTGATATACCGTATTTGCCAGTCACAATTGTTCAGGCTATCAGTATTTTATATAAGAAAATCTAAAGCAACCTAGACCCAAAATCATAAATCTGTGATAACATCACTCATAGATAACACGAAATTGGGTTTCTTAGCTGGTCAAAGACACGTCTGACATTTTGTTTGTCAAAATATTAGGCAGTCGGTTTATGTGTTCAAAGAATACTGTAGAATTCCTTTATTTTCCAATCTCAGGGGCAATAACATATTTTCTGCAATCTCTTGTCATTCATTTACCCAAGTGTGCTGAAAATCTGCATAACGTTGAATCCCAAATTTATTTTATTATCGACTTTAGCCTTAATTTATAAAAGAATCAGTTTTGCATAGATACATCAGAACTCTTTCAATATACAATGTATAGCCTACTATATATACCAAAGTACGTATTCACTCTGCCCTCCATCGGCAATTGTGAACCGGGTTACTACTTCTACTGCTCTATAAGAATATGTATCTAAAAATTAGCTATTATTCTTATGATAAAATATTCTTATGTATAACTGTTGGCTTTTTAAGTTTTACATTTACCATTATTTAATAAATTTAGCTAGAAAGTGCAGGATAAGAGCTGCTATAAAATACACAAATTTAGGTGCACAATTCAAAATCGCACGTACAAGAATTCCAATCAGATCACGTGCTATCATAGCTGCACAAGTGATCAGGCTCATAATCGTCCGCCAGGGCAGAGTGAAATTTAGCACTCTTAACCTGATACGTACTATAGTTATGTACATTATTTGAGAAAATACCCTCGTTTTGCATATACAGTATGCGCTTGGTGTTGAGAGGGGTGCATGCGTTAATCGTGACTTAGCTGATTTGTAACGGCTTTAGCCTTTGGTGCTTGTTGTAAGCTCCATATAAAATTGTTCATGGATATAGCGAATGTCCCCTCCCATCTTCTCAACACATACAGATTAATGAGATCTATGAATAGACCACAAGTGAGATAATCCTGAGTCATTCCGAGGCTAATTGTGGTTATACACGCGCCATTAAGTGAAATTAAACTGCCAGCTTTTCGTCCCTATTTTTAATCATGGGGGACTTTTATGTCATTTTTGATTTCAGCTTACTATAACTCGTCTGAACGGTCATTCTTAGCAAAATGATATGCGTGTTCATCTTACATACATCAATTTCTCCCCGTTAAATGTAAAGGCTCGTGGAGGTGACTAAAAGGGATATGCTTGTAAATGCCCTCTCCTAATAACGATGAGTTGACTAAATTTTGAGAAAAATTGTACAGGGTGATCATAAGTTTCTTCTATTCTGCTCGTGCAGACGCTATGTGTATGCACAAAATAGCAATTTAAAATGTGTCATTGATGTCAAATGGTTTTTGTTAATTTTCGGAGGGATTTTAGGGAATTAATTTAATATGGCTGACCAACTGGAATCCAAAATTGGGCAAGGGTGATGAGGAACGATGTCCTCATCTGTGACCTTTCTTAAGGAGGATGAAACCTGTTTAAATTCATGCAAATTTTTCATGTTTTGAGTCCCCTTGAAATTTGCGGTCAGGATGGCAGAGGAGATAGTGCGACATGGCGGCGGGCAGTCGCTGCCGGGGACTCGGCCGGACGCACTCGGTGTGCAGACGGCCTGAATATCCACCGCAATCGGCCCACTATCCCGGGCAGCCGCGTCGGTCACGGCAACGACGGGGCGCGTTCGCCGGCCCCGTCAGCCGCCGATACCGGACGGAAACAAGGAGCCGCCCGTGCTGACTGTCGTCGAGCCTACGGCAGATGGGAGCACGGGCGGCAAACTTTATTCGGCCGGACTAGCTACGGCACGTCACGGCCCTTTCGCTGACGCGCTCGGGAAACGCGTACGCGGCCCTAGGCATGGAAAGTCAAAACTTTCCAGGCTGCAAGTGGCTCGCGAACTTCGCATCAGACGACCTACGGGAGTCGCCTCATACGGTCAGGGTGTCCTGACGCCCCCGCCTCTCTCTCTCTCTCTCTCTCTCTCTCTCTCTCGCTCTCGGACTTCGCACGGATCGCTCATCTACGTGCACCGCTCTCGACTCAACATCATCCGACTCTCTTTGTTCCCGGGCCTCGCGTTAACGCCACGCCGCCCGTTCCTTTCATAAGTCTGCCGAGCGATCTTACAAGCGCTATGTAACTGCGCGCAGCTGCAATAAAGAGTGAGGCACCTGAATCATTTCTGCCGTCTCCGCTACTTCTTGCTACCGCGTAGCTTATTCCATAGTCGCGCGCTTAGTCCCCCCCTAAATCTCGTAGCGCCAAACATTCAATATTCATTAAATATTCCTAGCAGAATGTATTTTATGCAAACTTCCCTACAGACCTACATGTACTCTATTTAATGCAAATTTCTCAGTATACAATAAACCTAAAATCAATTATGACCACTTGGAAAGTTTTGGACATATTTGTATTTTGCCCTGATTCCTGCACAGCCCTTAGCACAACAATGTAACAGTTTCTAACTTAAACATAATAAATCTTCTCATAGCAATGAGAATTACAGTAAACTTCAGCAAATAACATCAAGTGTCGCGTTTCCATACGATTCCTGAACACCCGTATGCGACACTAGTCCCTAAAATCTCTAACAAGCAACGAGTGTCGCACTTCCAATGCGCTACGTAATGACAGCCGCGACACTCTGGCGGCAAATCAGTTCTCGCCTTATATCGCGAGAAAAATACAATCCAAACCCGAAAATTATCTCAAAGTGCGTATTTATCCATCGGTCTACAACCGATATCTGGACATGTTCCATAGACAATATATCAAAGTTTGAAATACACGAACGTTTGAATTGCTTACCTTATGACATCATGATGCTGTAATGTTTGCTTCGGCAATACTTTATCGTCAATTATCGAAGCACTTAAATGTTTTGCATCGCGAACAGTTCACGTATTTCTCATCCTGACGTTGTTGACGAATTCCGGTTATGAAATTCTTCGAAAAACGAACGAAATTTCACTGATTTTCACTGATGTCCAACATCATCACTTCTTGGCGCCAACTCGACGAATGTTTCAAAAGCGCCAATTTTTGCTTGAGATTATAACGGCCGACTGAAGACAACGC
Source organism: Kryphioiulus occultus (assembly GCA_034687865.1). Classification (NCBI taxonomy): domain Eukaryota; kingdom Metazoa; phylum Arthropoda; class Diplopoda; order Julida; family Julidae; genus Kryphioiulus; species Kryphioiulus occultus. The sequence goes on from JAQGAF010001659.1 coordinate 14,810, forward strand.
CTCCTAGGGCGTTAGACCAACCGCAACGAGAATAAAACGCCGTTTGGAGCGCTGCGAGCCAATCGTTTTAGTAACACTGTTCCTATGGCAACACCGAAACGCCCGCTTGGGGCGCAGCATACCGTGCTCTTCTAAATGGACCTCTACGCTCGTATATGTAACGGTATTCCATGGACAGCGATACCCATAGAGACGGACTCGGCGACCAAGTGCGCGGAACTGATATATCTAGGGTGCTAAGTTTGAGTAAACGTAACGGCGCTTTTGCTTTCTGCCCAACAAAGGACTCCGTACATGTGCTACCCTGCAATTAGTGCCTAAAACGGGTTCAACATTTTCGAAAAACGAGGATTGATCTGTGGATTGAACCTTAGTGTGTTTGTTGTCGACTTTTAAATCGTTTTCTTGCGCGAACGAAAGACAATTTCAACTGACTTCGTCGTCTTATCCTATTTAAATGCTTTTCGATTTCGTTTTCCTGCATTGCGCATGCGCACGAACGTTCGCTAATTTTCGACTGCTAATCTTGGCTGTTTCAATCACTGGGCTATCGAATTGATTCGCAGGTTATCATTCCGCGATTTCACGCCAATTAGAAGTCCGAAAGTCGTTGCAAACGTATCTTTTCTCGTTTTTAGGGCCATCGTATCAATTCCTATGCAGATTTCTACGGAGTCCTCCAATTATTCGTATACTGAAGACATACCGAACTTTAAATGTAGTTTTATAAACTGGGTAATGGAAAACCAGATTACATATGCATATTTCTAATATGTAGTTGTCGACCTCTATGTAACCACGATTTTTCTTTGGTTTGTCTTCAGTATTATAGTGTACCTCAACATGCATCGTACCCTATGGTAACTACTGCAGTAAAGCATGTCTAAACTAATATACTTTTGATAACATGCTGAGTATTATGCAAACCATATTGTATATAAGTTAATGGAGGTTTACTAGGTTCAACAAGACCACTTCATGACCTTTGTAGTCATGTTTCAATGAAAATGACGACTTTTTCATTGAAAAATTGGTTTTTTTAATCATTTTATACAAAATGACATACGTTTCCAATAATTTTTACTTAAAAAGGCAAATTTTCATATCTTCGTGCTTAGCATTCAAAGCACGCATCAAATAAAGTCCACTGAAGCATTTTTGTGCTGGCCAATGCAACATAATGAGAATCTACAGTATTTCAAAATTCAAGACTGGCCTCAGATTGATGCATGATTGAAAAATATTTCACATTTCAGTAAAACCTTGGCTGTTGTCTTATTTGATTAAAGAAAAACGCCGTAGTCGAAATTTTTTGAAAAACGTATATGTTTTTCACTTTTTTTTCAATTGCAATTATCTGGTTTTTCATTTTTTCACATGGAAATATCTGATTTTTTCAAATTTTTTACCCAATATATTTTAAATAAAAGCTATTTCAGTAGCTATAACAGTGCATCTCAAACTGCTGGATGCGACCCACCTACAACATTGAGAGCACCGCAGGCAATTTTTTTTTAAAACTGAAATAAAAATCAAATTTTTGTAGGTTTTTTTATGAAATTAAGGACCAAAATGGTGGGGAATTCCTCAGTTTTAAGCTGGATTTCTTGTAAAATTCATTTCCAATAAATTTTTCACATAAATTGTCATTTTTCGCACTATTCCACATTGGCCTCATACCTGGAATTATTAAAAAACGCCTTAAACGAAATTATTTGCAAAGCCAAACGAAAAATGGGAGATTTTAGCTGACATTTCTACGAACAAAAAATTTTTTGGTAATATTTATAATCACCAAATAACGCCCTAGCACTGCCCTAAACTTCTGTTAAATACGCAAAAGTTAGCTTACTCTTTTGTTAATTTTAAATTTTGTTGTGCTGCTCCCCACATGTAATGGTAATGCATTAAAAGACATGCATTGGAAAATATATTTGAAAATTTCTTTCGATTGACACAAATTTCATCTGAAACTTCATTGACAAATAAATTTGAAAATGCATTTTACAATGTGTTTTAATCAGATTATAATATTGCAATGTAATAAATTGTGTTGTATTGTAAAATGCCTTTGTGAAATGCATTTTTGTTTACGTTACCAAATGTATTTCGTCGATAAAAACGACCAATGTATTTTCAATAAATTTTGCAAGTCGTAATGCATTTCACAATGCTCGCGGAAAATCTGAAAAACTCAGGAAATTTCGTTTTCAGAAATTAATATACACCATGTTAGACATTAGAAGGCCGTGCAAAAAGATGTAAATTAAATTGATTGACTTAATCGAATTAACACGTTTTAATTTTTTGTGAAATCCAGAAAAATTCGTGATGATTCTGTGGCAACAACGTGTATTATGACAAAATGGCGGTAGATATATAGAAATAATTGACTATGTAATGCAGTGTTGCAGTGTTTATTAATTCTCAACGATGGGTTTTTACAATTTTAATAATCGATTCCAGTGCAAGAATAAACATGATAGATAGTAATGGTGAGAGAAAAATAAGGGGAACCTAATAAAGGAAATGTTCAAGGACCCAATCGTTAGGGCCTGTGGCCCTATAGCCTCCTAGGCATTCTTCTTCACGGGTTTCATGCCGTTTTCACCTTGGCAAAATGTTTTCATAATTTTCACCTCGGAGTTATCCGGTTTTTTGCTCCTTGTAAAGCATCTGGAGTAAACTGAAAATTATTTTCCAATTATTTTTAATGTTATTTTCAACGAATGACACTACCAAATAAAAAAAACAACTTACTAATCTCATCATTTGCACCCTTTAAGACAACTCGTCTGACTGATTCGTCCTCATCGACGTATAAAGTATTACCTCTGGGGTAGATCTCTGCAATACAACGTGCAATATAAATGTAATATCTGTAAAATTTATAAATGACCAGTTTTCTATGATCTAAGCTTATATTATAAAAAAAAGTTTACTTACCCATATGGAAAAATAATATGCGAGTGACATGTCATAAATATACTGATATACATATATATATATATATATATATATTCTTAATATATTACACATGTATTTAAAAAAATAAAAGCAGTTTTGTAACATATGACAAATATTTAGATAATAATATATGACGAAGAGAAATATAGTCATATTATATTAAGAATATATTTTTCGTAATGTACGACTACGTATGATGTATGTTTACGTTATATATTATTACCAAAATAATTGTGCAAAAGAAATTTGGAAATTATATTTAATGTATCCACTTTATTGGCCTATTTGGGAAAAATGTGTGTATAGGTGCAATATATTTATTTTATATATGAACAATATATTACACTTATATTTTAACATCATTTACAATATATTATCAATATATTATACATCAAATTTTCCTGACATATTTAATACATTTTTAGTGTATGGATGCTAAATAATAATTATATTATTCATTCATGAAATCAGGCTAATTTTGCTATATTTTCAATATATGGTAATATTACCAACCAATATTACCTATATATACTAATATTACCAATATTACCATGAGGTCTTTCTTTTAGTTCGCACAAAATTTGCTGTAAGAATGTTGTGATTTAGCGAGAAAAAGAAAACCGTTCACGAAGCAAAAAATTAGTTTGAAAATGAAATTAAAATTTGGTTAAAAGCGAAAGTGTTTTTATTATTTTATATTATATGTAGATGGTGCTCGTAAAGCCCAACCCTTATTACAGAATTTAATTTGAAAATGAAATGAAAATTAGGTTAAAATGAAAGTGCTTTTTCATTGAATGGAAAATGAAGAGGATGCATTAAAATTGATAATGAATTGAAAAAAATTAGTGTTTTTTATTATTATTTGGATGTTAGTAAACCTACCTTCATTACAGAAATTAATTTGGAAATGGAATGAAAATTTGATTAAAAATGAAAGTGTTTTTTATTATTGTATGGAAAATATAAAGGTGTTGATAAACCTACCCTCATTTCAGAAATTAATTTGAAATTGGAATGATAATTAGAATAATAACGAAAGTGTTTTATTATTGTTTGGAAAATGTTAAGGGTGTTCGTAAAGTTTTCTTCATTATAAAAAATTGTTTGAAAATGAAATGAAAACTAATTTTAAAATGAAAATGCTTTTATTATTTCGTCGACAATGTAGAGGGTGCTCGTAAACCTACCCTCATTTCAAAAATTTAAAAATATAATGTTTGTATTAACATTTGGAAAATGTAGAGGATGTTCGTAAACCTACCCTCGTTACAGAAATTAATTTGAAAATGAAATTAAAATTAGGCTAAAAATTAAAATTAGGTTAAAAAATAAAAGTGTTTTTTAATTTTATTTGTTTGTAAAATGTTCAAGTCTAACCCTTATTACAAAAAACTGTTAGAAAATGAAATTAAAGTTAAGTTTTTTTATATGGAAAATGTAGAGGGTTAAAATAAATGAGTTTTAAAATGAAATGAAAATTTTATTTAAAATTAAAGTGTTTTTATTATTTTATGAAAAATGTAACGGGTGTTTGTAAACCTACCTTCGTTGCATAAAAAGTTGAAAATGAAATAGTTTGATTATTATTATTATTATTTGGAAAATGTATAGGGTGCTGTTAAACCTACACAAATAATAAAAATTGTAAGAAATTGAAATGAAAACTAATTTTAAAAAGAAAATGCTTTTATTATTATGTCGAAAATTTAGAGGTTGCTCGTAAACCTACCCTCATTACAAAAATTTGAAAATAAAATTAAAATTAGGTTAAAAATTAAAAGTGTTTTTTAGTATTTTTTTGTAAAATTTCAAGTCTAACCCATATTACAAAAAACTGTTAGAAAATGAAATGAAAGTTTTATATGAAAAATGTAGAGGGTTAAAATAAATTAGTTGTAAAATGAAATGAAAATTTTATTTAAAATGAAAGTGTTTTTATTATTTTATGAAAAATGTAACGGGTGCTTGTAAACCTACCTTCGTTGCATAAAAAAGTTGAAAATGAAATTGTTTTATTATTATTATTATTTTGAAAATGAACAGGGTGCTGTTAAACCTACACAAATAATAAAAATTGTAAGAAAATGAAATGAAAATTTGGTTGAAAATGAAAAGTGACTATTATATGGAAAATGTAGAAGGTGCTCGTAAAGTCTAACCCCTCATTACAAAAATATGTTTGCAAAATTAAATGAAAATTAGCTGATAATCATTTAAACTTACGTCCTTGTTTATCCAACTGAACATATCTATTACTGCTCATAGAGTGACCGAAATATATTACTATATCTCCAGGTTGCCTACAAAACAAATGATCAGAAATTAGGAAGCTTACATTTCATAAAAGGTACTCGTAAAATACATGTACAGTATACGCCCTACCCATTTTCAGTCCATATTTCCACACAATCACCTCTTTGTTTATCAAAATCAGTGATCTTGCATTCCCAACCGGAAAATTTTTCATCATCGTGGTTGGAATACTGGGTATAAAACACTCCGCCTACGTCCTCAAACTATAAATTTACTCAATTATTGGTTAACTTATTGATAAAATTTACCTATATATTAAAACTGCTTTCATTTCTACAGTATAAAACATTTCAATCAACTGTTCGTGTTTTTGTGTGTGTGTGTATTTACTTTCTACAATTTAAACAATGGAAAAGTTAATTCTAAATAATTCGAAATAAGTGCAAATTCGTAAAAATTTCGAACAAATTTTGCAAAACTTATTTGATTTACACAATTTAGTCGAGAGAAATTGTCGAGACACGTACAATTTCGTACAAATTTTGCAAAACTTATTTGATTTATACAATTTAGTCGAGAGAAAATTTAACTCTATTTAAATTGTTGAGACACGTACAATTTCGTACAAATTTTTCCAAAACTTGTTTTTTTCAATAATTGAGAGTCTAGAAAACTTCATTCTACTTAAATTGTTGAGATGCACGTACGCTTTCGTACAAATTTTGCAAAACTTATTTTTTTATACAATATAGACTTCAGAGAATTTAATTCTACTTAAATTGTTGAGATATACACGTACAATTTTCAGGGAAATTTTCGCAAAACATAGTTTTTTTTTTTTGCAATTTAGACGGTAGAGAACTTAATTCTTCATAAATTGTTGAGATCTACTCCTACGCTTTCGTGCAAATTTTTGCAAAACTAATTTTTTATATAATTTAGACTACAGAGAACGTAATTCTCCATACATTGTTGAAATTTGCACCTACAATTTTCACGCAAATTTTTGTAAAATATATATTTCTACAATTTAGACGATAGAGAACGTATTTATACTTAAATCGTCGAGATAAACGTACGCTTTCGTATACAACCTTTTGCAAAACATAATTTTTAAGAACTTAATTTTTACACAATATAGACTACAGAGAACTTAATTCTACTTACATGTATATTTCATACACAGTTCATAGTTAATTTCATGCTTAATTTTCAAGCTGAAATTTAATTTAAATACTTACATTGTTGAGATATACACGTACAATTTTCTACTAAATTTCGCAAAACTTTTTTTTCTAAAATTTAGTCGATGGAAAACTCAATTCTTAAACAAATAAAGTAATGAAAAATATGCACAACTAAGAAATAGAAATTTTTTTAAAACATATTTTTTTATAATTGATTCGACAGAAAACTTAATTCTACTAAAATTGTTGAGATACTGTATGTGCATTGTACGTATATGGGGTTAGAAAAACCGTGCGTTTAATTAATTATTTTAAATGTCAGGGATAGAAATGCTGAAGAAAATATTGACACATAAAAAAGAAAACCATTCGCTACACCAAAGTAAAATTTTCAGTGATATTTTAATGTGAAATGTGCCAAAAATAATAAGACAAAATTCATATTACCTCGACAGGCTTGGCCTCACAAGCAACGTATGGGACAAACGCAGAGAATACGAGAACAATTTGAAAAATCATTTTTCGTCCAATTATAATTAACGTCGAAACGAAATTATTCGTGATGAGCACAACAGTGTTCACCGTACTTAGAAATGGTTGTGAATAGCATTGAGATTTGCCAGCCTTAAATACTCACAAGTTTGAGTACATTAAATAAAGCGTTGTCATTTAATTATTTGTTTTCCTGCAGGTGTTGGTTTCATGTCACTAAACCATGAATTTATGCATGGCGACTTCACTCTGCCCTCTAGTGTCATTATAGAGCCGATTTACTACTTGTGTACTGCTGCATGAAAACATAAAACACGCTATAGGCTTCGTTATAGTATCAAATAAGTATTATTAAGTGTAAGAGGCAGGTATCATAAAATCAGGAAATCAGTTTCACATAATTTATGAACACTCCCCCAAAATTTGGATCCTGGATTCACACTGGTTGATCAGAATTAAAATATTCAGCACTGTTGACGTCACTGTTGTAGGACACATTATTTACAGTATACCACTTGTTGCTCAATTGCTTTTTTGGAGTGAACTAAAACAAAATGGCGCCTACACATTTGGCCCATTTCTTGTTGTTTGTCGAATTTCTTCCTCTCGCAGTGTTTGTTGTACATCCTCAAGAGTAAGTCCTCTTTGCGGTCTTAATATTGATGCCACCATTTCCATTTTCTCACTAAGTCCTCTGACGACATGATAAACTAGTTCTCTGGTTGAAATCACTTGACCCAATGCTGCACTTCTTGTAGCAATAGTTCTTGCCCTTGTAATGTAAGAATCTACACTTTCTGTACCTTTCATCTGAATATTCTTCAGTTCCAAGTAGGTATCAATCCTCTTGTCTTCAATATTCCCAGCATGGATTCTTTTCAACTCATTCCACACAATCTTTGCACTGGTTTCTCCAATAAATAATCCAGCTTGTTCTTCGGATAATGTCACAATAATTATTCCGAAGGCTTCATCATTCTTGGCTTCCCAGTCAGCCCTGGTGTCCTCATCAGCATCATCATCTGGTTCAGGATCTTCAATAATTGCCTTGAAAAGTTTTCTACTTCTCAAAATAGCACTCACTTTCAGTTCCCAAATGTGATAATTGTTCCCTGTTAGGAGATCAATTCTGCTGAGCGAAATGGAATTCAAATTGGCCATATTCTTTCTTGTCTTGAAGCTTCAAAAAATGTCCAAATTTCCCTTAAAATCCGCTCCTTGTATGCAGAACCACGCTCTGCTACCAAATTGTTGTAATCTTATGGTTAACTCGTGAACAAAACTTATTTAATCTTCACAAATCATGAGTGCAAATCATACAAACATCACTGATGAGAATTGTAATCAGAACTGAACTTTTCTATTCCTAACTGGAATATATTCAAATCAAACCTAATGGAATCTATGCATGCATCACGAGCATGTGCAAAAATATGTGCATGCACCAATTTAAATCCAACAAAAAGTGACGTCAATTTTAGTCACTTTAAATAACCAGTTGACATAAAAAAGATACATTGCGTGGAAGTAGGGGTATGTGACCTTGTCACTCATTCAACATGCTCCGAATGAGTGTAATGAGCCCATCGTCATTTTAGACATTTGAAGAATGTTGGGCGCATGCCAGGGGTGTTTACCTACTGAGCTGGGACTAGCTGGCGAGAAGAAGAGCCTGAGTGTGCATGGGGTCTGGTGGTGCCTGATCATCCCACCAGAATAGCGTGCCGACGAACAGCCACATGAGTGGAGAGTGGGGCAACAAGCTAACCTGGACTGGATTTTGCATGGAATGATCGACTGGCCGTGAGTTGTGAACTGTTGAGCACAGTGAGCGATTAAATCGTGGAGTGAGTGATTTTGTGCTGGAAACTCCGACTCATATTTTGCCGCAAACATGAACTCGTTGAATATCTAAATGGGCATGTTCGGTTGAGCCACAAACACCTTACACGGGAATTGAGTTCGTTGGTATTTGCATGTACACCACCTGTTGCTGGTGAATGGGATCATTTTATTGTATTACCATTGTTAACTTTTGGAGGCGTAGCTACACACACATAGTTATTGTCCTAATTATATTTGCTATATTTTGCTATATTGCTATATAAGCTACATTGAACAATCCCTCGTTTGCGATCGTGTGGAATTAGTGTTGAGCAGGAACGTGAGGGGTTACTGGTATACATCATTGTGCCATGGAAGTGGTGCCATGAATAGTGGATCTAGCGAACAACAACAGCAATACAAACAAGCATTATTTTTATATGAAATCAAATCAGCACAGACAGGAATCAAACTAAGGAAAATCAGTCAGAAGCCTCGCACCATACCTTCTCAGCCATCTGCACAGGATGAATGGAGAAGGTTAAAACTTGGTGTGCTAAGTGGCCGTCCATAAATTATGTCATGAGAATTGGGATCTTCGAAAACCAGACACTGCCTGACAGGGATGGGGAGGGGTACATGGAAAGCGGACGTTCGGATCGTCAGTTGGAAAATAGCATTTCAGCGTGAACTATGAAGAAGTGGACATCGTTATTAACACTAATTCGTCATCCTTATATCGGTGTTCCTACTGGATTTCTCAAATCGATTTCCCTGACCCTACCAACTTTTCAATTATTTCAGACATTTTACACGATATTTCAACAATATTAGACCACAATGATAGTACATCAAGTAATTTTCAAACCCTGAATCGAATGTTGACATGTCATTCGATCATAATTAAGTAATAAATTAAATAATTAGTAGCGGGAATTAATAGTAAAGTAAATATAATTGGTAATTTAAAAAACACACGTATATGATGATATCAACAATGCAGTACTGTATTTTTGTGGACTTTAGAAATTGTAAGAAATAATAATACTGCCAGAAAAGCCGTAGGCCAATTTAAAAAAAATAGGGTTGCCGGACACAAATTTGTTTGGCAATTAACACAAATGATGGATTTTGTCACACTTTATGTTAAATTTTAGTATTTATTAAATTGCGTAAGAAAAAATAGTAAACTATCTCAATTTCACCGACAGTTTCACGGATTTTGAATAATTCCCTGGCATTCCCTGACTTTTTCATTTTCCTGACATTGCCTAACTTTCGAAAAAGTTGGATCCCTGTATAATTTGATATGTGTATAAAGTGGTCTCATTTTTAAAAAACATGTACCCTAAAATGACGTTATTTTTGGACACCTTTTAAGTCATCAATTTCTGACCAGAAAATGACGTCCTTCTTGGACGTCTTTTGAAAGGCATCATTTCCTGACGAGAAAATGACGTCCTTTTTGAATTCCTTTTCAAATAGGTCATTTTCAGCTAAATGAAGGTACTGAAAAGAAGACGTCACCTTACGTCGCGATGATGTATAGTGTGTAAGGTTCTGACTGGAACGGAGAGAGACAGGCCGCCAGAGGAGAGGCAAATTCTCGGTTTTTATTTGCAGAGAAAATGAGGAAATAAAAACTGCCCGTGGGATTACAAAGGAACCGGTCAACTGGACACTAAGACAGATATAGGGGTTCGGGAATGCTGGAATGCCATCATTTGCATGGCATACCGGCATGCGCTTGCGTAAGCGTCCCAACGTGGTCCTGCAAGGTCGAAGTCAGCTCGAACTTCGACCTCAAGGGTGTATTGAACCTTGAAAAGTGAAAAAAATGACCAAAAAAGGATGTCATTGGATGTCCTTTTTTGGCCCGTGCGCTACCTGGGATGACACTGGTGCCAGAGGATGTCCTAAAACTTTTCCCTAAGTGTTGTGAAGAAACACATGGCCCTCCAGCCATGGCACAAAAGAGTTCTGTCAACTTGGAAAGAACTGGCAGATATTGAATCAGACTGATGCAACACCATGTCATCAAGTGCATAAGGGGCTATCAATTACCTCAAATTGCTAACCTTCAATGAACGCCACAAGGTCCATGTGTTCACATAAAGTGGTGCGGTAGTTAGACATCTCGTGCACTTTTCACTTCCGATGTAACGCTATGGGCAAACTTGCGTAGACAAGTTCACATTTATAGAATATGCATAGGATCGTTATCCTGAGGCACCTGGTCCGCCGGATCAGATCTCTGGACCTATACTTACGAGGTGGTTGTGTCAATACAAAACCTGTAAATATTCATGTCCTAGTCACAACAAAAAAGAGGACCCAATTCCAACAATAAATACCGAAGATATGGCTGTATGGGATTTGTGATATCTGTGAACCGAAAAAGGCAAAATGACGCATTTAATTCTGTTGACAACATGAAAACATTGTGAATAATGTTGTCATACCTCGTGCAAAGACTGTATGCCTGCACAGACTGTATGATAACATTATTCACAATGTTTTCATGCTGTCAACAGAATCATTTTGCCTTTTAAGGTTCACAGATCTGATCTGGCGGACCAGGTCTGGGATCCTCCATGACGATGTGCCTGTGGTGATTAAATGTCCCCCGGACTACTCTGACAAACATAAAAGAGTGCATGGAAATATCTACAATAGGGAAAATTTGACAGACTGGTACTGTATCCATGCAGGAGCCAAAACGGGCTTCAGTCCCTTTATGACCCACGATGCAGGACCTGGTAGAGGGCCGTAATCCTCACCCTGGGAGTTGGGAGGTCCAAGCCTCTAGTCAACCCGTCACCCATTGGAGAACCCATATGTGTGCCCCTGCACAGCTAGAAACCTGTTTCAGTGGGCTATGGTTTGACAATTTGGTAAGAAATCGACCCACTAAAGGTTATCCTCATAGGATGTACATGAGACACTGTTCCACTTTCGAGTTATAGAGTGGCACACTTATAGGGGTGGCCCACGAGAGTTTCACTGTACATGTATGCAGACGTCGTTCTGGATTACCCCACACTGCAGGTACATAGAAGCACATACATGTTTGTATTCCGGTTGCCGTTTTTGTAGCGAGATAAAAACGGCAGCCGGAATACAAACATGTACGTGCTTCCTGGATATGAAATTCAAACAGCGCCAGCTGGTGGAGCACAATATAAGCCGCTACTGATGAACGTCCTCCACCAATACATTTTCAACCTCGTACAGACCAGGTACAGTATCGTCATTATTTTTTCTATTAGCATTTTGCTCTGCTTTCATGTTCTTTCTGTATTTAAAGTGCGTGTATCTTATGCCGATGTAATATTACCATCCAAGTGGCAGCACTGTAGACACTGTCTTAACCCGTGAAGCACCGTAGAAACGGAATCTGGTATTCTGCTCCCCATGTACTGTCTGCTCCCTACCATTCTCATATTTCAATACAACTGTCTGCTCCCTCCCATTCCCTCACATACATGTACAGTGTATTTCAATCTTACTATCCGGGTGCCGCTCCCCGCCACTTATTTATCTCATTTAAAATATGATTTTTTTTAGTGAAATAAAGTTCCATAGAAAATTTTTGGAAACACAAATAAATCACAAATGCCAGATTTTAGTTCACAAATCTAGTCAGGGAATATTTTAACAATAAAAATTATAAATAAAAAAGGGCATGCCTTAGACGAATCTTTAAAACATCTGGATCTCAAGTGATAGATTTTAGCCAAAAGTTTAAAAGCATAATGCACATTGGTTTAACAAAACAGAAACACTGTTGACCAACATTTTAGAAACACATGACCTGCAAGCAGATGGTGTTTTCGCCCTCCCATTGTCTAGCACCGGTGTCAGAGTTCAACTGAAGACTCATTCCTCCTCCTTTCACTTTCAGTCTTTCTAGATAACCTCCCATCATCCCTAAGATACCATCGCCACCGACAGCCATGTGTCCTCCATCGCTGCTCCTGGCTGCTGTCGCCTTCGCTGTCTTCACCCTGTCGGCCTCCCTGCTGTCCGATGTCATCTTCGACAGCAACTCCGAGTGGCGCTCCCTGACGGACACCGGCTACCAGTGCAGCTCGGCCTGCGTCCGGACGTCGTCCCGGATGTTCAGATGTTTCGACCCCTACGGCAACTCCAGGAACTGTTCTCCGGCCGAGAACGTCGACTCCTACGGCATCCCCTGTCACCCCAAATGGCCGTGCACCTACTACGCGGACAACGAGCTGAACACGGTTTGCAAGACGATTGTGTCGCTGGTAAAGAGCGAGGTGCGTCCGTGCGCCATGCAGGATCCCATGCAGGACGGACCGCTTATGATCGGCTCCAACGGTCGCTACTGCACTTCACCCTGCGACAGCAATCACAGCTGCGATTCCACGGGCCGTGGCGTGGCACGATGCAACCTACCGTGCCTGGGGTGCAGCTTCAACGAGTACGGCGAGGAAGAGAAGTACACCTGCGTCAAGTTGCCGGACTTGACGGCCGAGTGCAGCTTGAACGGCGCCATCTTCGAGGTGTTCCAGCGCCGGATTATGGGGCCCGAAAACGTAACCGCGGATTCCAGGAACCCCTTCGATGGTTAACCCTTAGAACGGCGCTGGCTCGCACCATGTACGCGTAAATTTGCGACAATAAAATGAAAATTCCATGACAAGTCAATGAAAATTTCCCTGACCAATGAAAATTCCATGACAAGTCAATGAAAATTCCAGGGCAAGCCAATGGTAATTCAACAGCCGCATATGGTAATTAAATGGCAGTCAATGGCAATTCAGAAACCTAAAGACTATCTTTGCCTTTTGAGGCAGCTAGAGTCACTTGGACTTAAATCACTTTCTCGGAAATTGTTTCAGTAGAGCACCAGCTTACGTGGGTGTTCTCACCGTTCAATCTTTAGTGAGTTCTCGAAGTCGATGAATTTTCCGAGGAAAAAGGACCCCAAATTTCAGGGAGTTCAGAAGGGAGTAAGTGAAGTGACGCAAAGAATGAAAAAATGCCTCGTCTGCATGACGACATTTTCACATGTCAATTCAATTCAATTCAACTCAGTACCCTACTATCAGCAACTGAATACAGTGTGGTAGGGGGGTGTAATCCATCAACTCAATTTAATCGGCAATTACTGCCACATTAGGGTGGATACAACCACCATCATTGTAAAATTGAATTTCTTGAAGCTTAAGGCTGTCTTTTGGAAGAGA
>JAQGAF010001660.1:0-28748 GCA_034687865.1 Kryphioiulus occultus
CTCGGGGGCATTTGGGTTACGGATACGCTCTCGTGGGATACGACGTAACCCTTGACCTTTGGTCTAACACAGGATCCCTAAGCTTCCCAACGCGCACTCGGGGGATTGGGCGTCCGAGGTTTTGTGCCTATGTCGAAGGTCAGAGTTCGTGTCAGGGCGCCTATGGCAAATTAGGCGCAACATTCAAAATGTTTTCAGTTTCAGCGTCTTATTAGAACGTCCTTACATGTAGCGAAGGTGTCGTTGCAGGGCGAATAAATCTGCAAAAAAATAATGAAATGATTAAATTACAGATTCGAAAATTCTGAAAAAATGTCAGATCTCACAGTTTTTCAACGCCTTAAACGAAATAAACTAGCCAGTCTCGCGACATAATATTAGTACATATTAGCAACATTGTCAATAAAGGTGTATAAAACATTATACATGTAATGCAGTATTCCGTAACAAATTGTTTATTGCAAAAATTAAATAAAAAATTGCTAAGTAGGCCTACTGACAATTTTTTCATTACTTCAAAAATCTTAATCTTAAATGAACTTTCTCAAACCAGTAATCTCAATTCTGTAACTAGACAGGCTACGCCCTCTTTCGAGCAGCATAATACCCAAATTCAATTCATCATTTGAGGTTATGCTAATTAAGTCTGGCTGATACAAATTTCCCTGACATATGCAATAAAAATTTAACATTTCCCTGACAATTCCAGGTTTTCCAGGTCAGTGGGAATCCTGTCAGTAATTTATTTTCTAATTACTGTACATGTACAGTATGTCACGCGATATAAGCTACTCGGATAATTATTTATGAATGTGTGGCTACAGAAATCAATGGTGGTTACTTTCTTAAATTATATCGTTGAAGTCTACTCAAACTATTATTATGAATAAGTGAAAATTTACGGATTGGGGTAAAAAGGCTGAAGGTCATGCTGACCGTGTTAACCGGCGCCCGTAGCATACTCTTTCATTTTAAAACTCACCACATGGATAAGTTAGGATAAGAACGAAATATAATTGGTCCACGGTTATGGGATAATTGCTCATTCTCACTGATACCCCAAGAACGATAATGATGATTATGCTCACGCACAATTAAATACAAGTTTCAGGTGAAATTCGTTAGATAATTTCGTGGAGAGCTTGTCCCATTGGCTGTGCCTGTATACACATATGCACAAGTATACAAGTACAATCGCCCTCGTAAATAGTAAGTCCACACGATGCAAACCACGAACTAACAACCGTGCAACTCCCTCATAATTTATGTCTGTTTTTTTTCTTCCAGATCGACGGGGAAAACTGGACACATAACTGAGTTTTTAATTACAGGTTGGCGCATAATTGGTAAGAAAACCTGGCCGTCCGAAAATAATTGCATGCTCAAAGGAAGTGTAAATCCCAGAACATCTTGCATGACCACAAAATGCTTTCTAACCAATCAAATACAGGCACAGAACTCCATATTGACTCATCTGCATGCATAACTATATACAGACCGCACAAAAAATAAAGTCCATGTACCTTCGTTTTGATAGCATACTGCTGCAGTAAACGAAGGGTTTCCAGCCAATTAACGAATAAGGAGCAAGGCACATCATCAATGCTTTAGTCTTAAAATTGCGACCTTGACCATGCCATTAAATGGGTATCCCCATTAAATATCCAAGACAAGTCAAACCATCGAGCAATAGAGCAATGAAACCACGACTACTTGTAGGGCCTACGCGTGGCTGTAATCAACCACAAAATTAAATAGAATTCGCCCATGCTTTGCCATTAAACGACACATAAATCGCCAATCATATTCATTTAGATTTCATAGCAAAACATTAGGCAGACCCTATGACATTCGCCAGCCGTTTCTCATATTTTTCTTTCATTAGCGCTCGTACACACAGTTCACTGAGCATGCTCACAATGTCGTAACGCGAAATAATAACCGTTTAGATCCTGTTACAGCCAGTGTTCCCTTACAAGACTTACGAGTGGATTAAGTGCGGATTAACGACTCCGCAATAATCATAAATTATTACGAGCTTTCATTATGCCTGCTTGCGTCCCAGCCAGTAGGAACGAACGAGAATTAATGGGGACAACAGGAGAGCTGCAGGACTACAAACCCCTTTTGAACATTTTTGAAATGATACCCAATCCTAGTGAAACCTTAATGTTCGGGGAGTTGGGGCACGAATCAAGCTGAAATTCAACGACTAATCGAAAAAGATGGGCGAAAATGCAGCATTCTGTTTGGACGTCAAGTGTTGCTGACAGCAAGCTATCCAAAAATTTGGTAAATGGTCAGTAATCAGAAAGGATTATTTATCCGTCAGTACTGTGCCTTTTACTGACAGTATTTGTTGAAATTGATAGGGGGCAATTTTGTCCAAGGATTTTACATATTGTTTAGGAGTAAGTATGGATTCAAAATTGTGAAAGAAGGCGCGAAACGTGAACCTCGTTATTTGAGTTTTTATTTTCTTGGGTATTTATAATTTTGGGTTTTTCGTAGACCTTGCTGGGAAACTTTTCAAGGTTTTACCAATGCAGGAAGACTTCGCCCTTTTTCAGTTATCTCGCACACATCTGCATAGAATTGAATTGAATTCAATTGATTGATATGACGTACGAAACTATAAGGTTTACAGAGGTTTTCTTTACTTTTCTAAACGTGCAAGCTAATGGTGTTTGTATAAAACATCTCATTGAAGATGTAGTAAAAGGTACAGTGTTACTCTTTCATCAACGATGAAGTTATGAATTTTTTCATCTGTCATTATTAGCTCTAGCTTTTTTTAATAAATTGCATGTACACGTAGCACACTACAACGAACGATTGTCACGCTTCAACCTATTACTACATCTTCAATGAGCTGTTTGATAAAAAACATCTTTGGTTTGCATGTTTAGCAAAGTCAAGAAAACATCTGTAAACCTTAGTTTCTTACGTCATGTCATATCAATCAATTCAATGCAGATCTATGCGAGGTAACTGATGCCCTGGTAAAACCTTGAAAAGTTTCACAGATATTAAAAATCCAAGTGAAAATTACAAATAAAACAAAATTAAATGAGGTTTAAATGTCACGCCTTCTTTCACATTGAATTCCTAATCCACATATACATGTACTTACTCGTAAACAGGAAAATATAAAATTACTGAACATGATAAGGATGGAACAACTACTCCATGTCATTGGATGAAAAATCATTACAATTTTAAGCAGGCCCTACACAGCCAAACAATACAATCAATTTTAACAAATAACGACAGTAAAGGACACAGGACTGATGGATTTAATTTCCAATCAGCTCACTGACCATTTACCGAATTTTTGGATAGCTTACTATCAGTATCGAAATACTGACAATAACACTGACGTGTAGGTGGCCGCCTTACGCGATCAATAATACTGCCAATTTCAGCAAATACCTGCAGTAATACTGGTATAGGCTACTGATTGTGTAATGATCGCTGTACTGATGAATGAAGTTCCAAATGCATCCTCATTGCTGTACTGACGATTATCCGAATTTACTGTGAGTACGTACTGCACCCATTACACGACCAGTATTACTCTTCTTATTTGTTGAAAATAACAATATTACTTACCGTGTAGGATGCCCATAAGGTCCGAAATGCACTAGGCCATGGTTGTGTAGGATTTGCATCCGTTGGCAAATCTTCTACAGTGTACAACAATACTTTTGCCCAGTCTTTAGCAAAAGAGAGAGCCTAGAGAGTATACCTCTGAGAAACTGTCTTGAATCCCAAAACTTACCTGAAGAACAAGAATTACATGTAATGATATCAGAGAATAACGATGAAAATCTTACCTCAATAGACATCGATAGTCATGATACATGTGCGTACATGCACATGTCCATGGAGAAACAATAGATCAAGTATTGGCTCACTACTTGATCATAAAATTGCTCACGTAAACCGAAAATGAATCAATGTCCATACACAGAAACCACATAAAAGTCATAGATTTGAAGTTAATTAGAGAGCGTCAACTTTTCCAACGGTTCGCCAATTGGCGCCAAACGCGTTCTAAACAATGGCGCCCGATGACGTAACATACAGGGTGTGTGTGTGTCAGAAGGACCCGGCATCCATCATCGGCTACGCTAAATCCAGCTGGACGCCATCCACACGGTCATTATACTATGATAATAATTTCAACAAATACCGACAACAATACTGATCGTGCAATGGACGCACTGAAGGATTGATGTTCCAGTAATTCCCAATAAATTTCCCATTACTGGCAATTATTCAAATTTACTCAGTGCTGCGTCCATTACATGGCCAGTATTACTGCCAGCATTTATCGAAATTGACAGTATCATTGAGGGCGCTCATAGGGTCCTCACGGTTGTTTATGATTTGTGCCGTTTGGGAAAACCAATTCATAAACGATATACTGTACATATACCATAGATAAATAAATTACCTATTTTATTTATCTATGGATATACTGCACTTTGGCGTTCGAAAGAGAGAGTACATGCATACAGTATACATGTACCTCTGATACCTCTCACAATTAGAGAATAAGAATTACATGTTTATGCTATCAGAGAATACCGGTGAAAATCTTACCTCAGTAGTCATCGATAGTCATAATTGATGTACATGTACGTACATGTTTTACAATATGTCAAAGGAGAAACAACAGGTCAAACATCAGCTCATTATTTGATGACTAAACTGCACACATCTATAAATCAATGTCCAAACACAGATAACTACATAAACGACGTACATTTGAAGTTAATTAGAGAACGTCAACTTTTCCAACGACTCGCCAATTTTTACCAAACGCGTTCTAAACAATGGCGCCCGATGACGTAACGTACAGGGTGTGTCAGAAGTCCCTGGCAAATGAGACAATTGCAACTCCACTTTCATATACATGTACATGTACAGTACATCAATTTGAAGATTTATGATTTTAAAATTGTACATACAAGAAGATGCGGTTTAAAACAGAAACTATTTTTCAAAGACCTGTAATATCTTTATAATTGCACGCCAAACAGAACTTCCAACCCTGATAAAAATTGATAAAGCACTGGAAATGCGGTTCTAACTTTACAAATTTTATAATGAACCTTGTGTTGTTATTCTTTCAATGTAGCCTAGATACTGTACATGTACAATATATCCATACTCCATTGGTGTGATGCGCAGTAGCATTTAGGAATTTTAGCAAAATATTCAAAGGGTCAGATTTTAGTCCACATATGGTTTAAATGGCTGCCAATAAATTTACAGCTGGTTCAGAAATTACGACTACATGGGAAAAGGCGACATCATAAGCTATAATAGAGACTAAGCTTTTTTAAAGATGGCCCGGAGGCAAGAACCAGATTTAACCCATATATAGATTAATTTGTTCCCACGATTATATATATATAAACCTGAATAAATAAACAATATGAAATACCTGCTGTCTTGTATAAAACCCACTTTTCTAACAAATGCACAGATAGTGATGAAGTTCCTCATGATTTCTGCACTTTAATTTGATGGGGAAATTGTATTCAGAATTGAGCCTACCACTTTGTAGGAGGAGGGCAACTGAAACTGCAACATTTTCAAAATACACTGTATAAGGGGGAAAATAGTGATGTACCTGTGATAACATGCTTTCAGTAGGCACAATCCAATATTCTTGGCATTTGAGAGTCGTGAGCATTCACTATTTCATCTTGTGCTGAAGACTGTAGGAATACGAGCTAGAATTGAATGCAAACAAAGTTAACACGAGTGGGATATGGTTACCAGGATCGTCTCTAGTTAATAAGCAACATAAAATGTAAGAAAGATTTATTGAAAGAATAACGCACAAAACATGTAAACAAAACGAATGAACAAAGGCTTCCATGATCAGTCATGATCCAATTCTAGTCATTCCGTGCTAAAAACTACAATGAACTTTTTTGTAATGCTTGATTAATAAAAGCTGTACGAACACTTGAAACCTTTAATAATGAATGGTACAGAATTAGATTAAATGGCTTCAGGTGTCGTATAACAAACCTGCCATCTTGGCACAAATTGAAATAGATGAAGTATTTACTCATTCACCAATCAGGAATTTAGAGATGGAAAGAAAGTCAATGTAAAGTCTCACAACCCCTCAAAACAAGTTTCCACTTTTGGTTGCATGAAGAAAAATGCTCACCGTGTACAAAACAACTGATAAATACACTGCAAAAAGCCATAACTAAATTCCTCCCGATTCATTCATGATACCTGTACTACAATTTTGTACAGGGCAAACCTAAGAAGAAATTTAGAATGGCCGTAAACCATTCGATATTCGCCATTATGTAGTGAACAGTGAAAAAAATTTTACGAATCGCAAACCAGAATATGGAAATAAATTACCAGATTCTTAAAGATTACCAAATTTAAGATCAAATTAGCTTTTTGGATAAACAATTTGGATTCTATCAGGCAGTTTTAAAACATTCGACTAAACGTAGTATATGTAGTTCCCGACATAATGAGCAGAAATTAGAGAATTTGAGGTTAAAAGCAGATCTAATTTGTTTCACAAGTACAGCAGTCGTTTTCCATAAAAAAAATGATACTTGCTCTTTTAGGTCCATTTTAAGAGGCAGGTAATATTCAGTTATGAATTTGACACGCAGAACGTTCAATTCCTACTAAAAAATGAAGCGAAACCCTTGATAATCATTTAGAATCTACTGAATACCATTCTTGGGGCTTTGATCCTTTTCTCCAAACCATGAGCAAAAATCTTTCAACAGTGACACTTGTTAATGTGTACTTACTACAGATTTTCATGAACCATTTAAGACTGTCCATAAACAACATTACAGCAACGTAACTCAGTTTCCATTCCTATTTTGATTATCAATGTTCGCACATACAAGTCCAATTTACTTTAAGAGAATTAACGTGAAACCACGCATTAGCAATCATTATTAACACTTCCACAATAAGCAAACGACTGTTCTACTCCACAACCATCAAAACCGTTCACTAACACCAATTACGTATTATAATTCACTCAAGCTTGTATCTTATATGTAATTTTTCGCTATACGACACTGTCTGACAATTCGCCACAAATGGTCATTACGATGAGCACAAGGTTAATTCGATCAATACTGAGACCAACTAACCAAGGCTCACAGGCTCTGGATTATACACGAAGTAAAATGTTGAGTTGAATTTCGACCACTTTGCTACTAACTGATAATGCTGTCAAACTTCTCTCATTACATGTATTCATTTCACCTGAAGTCTCGGCTATGAAAATTTCAAAAAATCCAATTTTGAAGGAAAATAAAGACGAGAGGAGAAAATGGGCGTAGAACAGGGTTGAACTAAGGCAAATAGCATGAAAATTGGTAACATTTTCCAATATTGCTTTATATCACGAGTTTCTTTATAAGTTTCCATCATTGCAAGTATAGGGTTTGCCACCATTCTAAAACTGGGTTACAGATTCATTGCGACCAACACGTACTGCATAACATTAAATCTATGCGAAACGTTATATCATTTAATAAGCCCAAGTCTTGCATGTCAGTGTAAACTCTGCTGAAATCTCAAAAGAATTAAGCTTGAGCAATGGGCTTTAGATAAAACATTAATCTTCATTTGCAAATTAAGTATAATAAAAATTTAGGACTACGTATCTATACATGAACTAATAAGAACTCGAACTGCCAAACTACAGGGTTGACAATAAACTAAGAACTTACAGCCAGTTGCATAGGTCTTCGTTAAATCTAATCTCCACGCAAACCTTTTATCCAAAGAATTGAGTGTTAGATTCGTATTAATTCCATTCAAGATTTATAATAAGGCTTAAAAGAGATCTATGAACCTGCAATGGTTCACCTCGAATGCAGCCGCTGAAACAATTTGGAACCGATAGCTTCAACTATTTCAAAACTGATGCAAAAACGTTTGCACTGTTATATCAATTTTAACAAGAAACAGGGTAATTATAAAAATGTGAACGGTAAGATACTTGCAGATATTTTTCAATTATCTACATTGCCTATTTTTCGTAAATTTAGGAATTGCACGCTCTCAAAGAGCTCAAAGGAACGTTAATTTTGATGGCTAATTACCGTAATTGTCGACTGACCGAAGAACTATATGACAGGCCAACAAAAAATAAAGAGGTAGAACTACACAGTACGATGAAATCAAATCTTGAAAATGCACCCATTAGTTACTATACTTTTAGGATTAGTTGAATGGTAAACAAAACAAAAAATTTAAATTAAATTTAAATGAAGAAAACGTACACAATGATAAAAGGTGGATTTTCATCCAGCATGCAAAATGAGTGAAACGTATTCAGTCAAAATATATGTAAAATTGCAAATCATGGATTACAGAAGATTTTAAAGTGATGTTTTTAATATCAAGATAGGAATTCCATTTTAAACATGTTTCACAAGCATGCAACTGTCCTGAATAGCGCCTCAAATGTTAAAATGTTCAAATTTAAAAAATTCCAATTCGTTTTTGTGAAGCAAAGAATCAGAACCGTCTGATAAAAAAGCAAAGCATAATTATTCACTTAGTGAGTAATTTTAATGTCTCAAATCTTTTTTCTTTTAAAAATAAATTGCACTAATCCAGGCAGAAGCATTAGTTTATAAATTAAGAAAACTCAAAAGTTTGTCTGAAGAATTTTCAAAGATCAATGGCTCTAAAGTGCATGAGAAGCTCTGGGCAAGCTTTAAATAGATTTTCTGTTAAGTTTTTAAACATCTTATTATCAAATCTGCATGCGTGACTGAGGCGATCTATTTTAAATCTACAAGCATTTAGATAAAAATAAGGAGAGTTATTTTTAACATGGGATCCAATTTGCAAGTTTCAGAAATGTCATTACCAGATAATTTCACTTAGTTTTGGAAATTGTTTTTACTCAATTTCTAAATGAATAGACAACACTCACACATACAGTTTGATTAGCCCAGGATGTTCTGTTCTAGTATGGATTTTTAAATTAACGTTAAATCACTCTGCAAAAGAATTGCTATAGCTCACAGTACTTTGCATGTACATATGTTAGCCGCAAACTGAACTGTACAAAAAATTAGATATGGTCAGAGCGAGATGCTCACTTTGGTTCTTAGAGCCCATTCACTAGCTATCAGCATTAGAAAGCGTCTGCAATTTTACTGCAATTCGTCATTTAAATGTAATCGTACACAAGACAGTGTAAGACAATTCACTCCCATTTACAAATGTCTACAGTTTGTGTCCATTACTTCATTACGAATGTCACCAGCAGTCAGAATATTTTAAAAAGATGTTGGGTCTTTACTACGTTTCACTCATTAACCCCAATTTCTCGTCGGGCTCTGCATTGATTAAGAGAACTCCAATACCGAGATGCCGGTATTTTTCCCCTGACAATGGTTCCCACCCAAACAAGAGCCATCAATATTTTAAAAAAATGTACAATACATAACATACTTTTCTTACATTCATCATGCGTTGTTGCAAAGAGATCCCAAACTATCAGTGCTTGTAGAATCTGAAAAAAACACCAATAAATATTAAAAATAAATGTCCTAATTTCGCAGACATCCTGTGCCCACAACGGTAAAATATCAAATATGCAGTAAATGCAAGAGGCCTACTTTTCTTTTGTCTTCGATACTTGTCAGATGGTCCCCATATGCGGACTGTTCCATCGTCGGAGGCGCTTGCCACCATTTGCGGGTATTTTGGATTCCAACTAACACAGTTGACTGTCCTCGTGTGTCCCGTTAAGGTAGCGATAGGCAATTCTCGGCGTAGGTGCCAAATGTACACTTTGTTATCTGAAAGCAGAGAGATGATAACTTGCTAAATCTCAGAAGCAAAGCATTTTCCATCAGGTAAACTATTGACACACCTTCGCTGCCACTAGCAATGAAGTCTTGATTCACGCCTCCAAAACAAGAATGGATAGTAAAAAAACCTTGCGTTACACCTTGAAATTTACGAACCAGACACTTATCCTGTAGATCCCATAGATGGGCACCCTGAGTACGAAAAAGAACAAGGCTCGAGATTTACACCCACTCGATCACAAAACGAATAATTCGACAACCAACCTGAGTTGCTACATTTATAAGTACTAGTCTTCCCCCTTCATTACAAGTAAAAGAAATGATAGGATAATCCTCTTGGATTCTGCAAATATGATACATGATTTCACTATCAAGGTCGTGTACAGTCAGTTCAGAACGTTTAATGCAAGCATCTAGATGGCGACTTACAAATTGAAATCTGAAAGCTCGTCAAAATTGTACCCTCGGATTCTATGGTGAGTGTCGGCAGCGAGGACGGTGCGGCCATCTCGTTTACAACACAGCCCTTGAACGCGAACGCCCTCCCACGAATCCAAGACATTGCCATCAAGATCCTATCAAATTAAACATGTACTGGTAGCAAGCAAAACATAATATGGCTTAGATAGATCCCTAAAATACTTACACATTGATAAAATTGGCCCTTGATTCCACCGGCCACAAATTTTTTTCCATCTTTATGCCATGAGCAGCATGTTAAACTATCTTCAGGCGAGTGATTCATTTTCACTTTCAAATCCCCCGTCTAAATTTGAAGCACAGGGTTGAAAAAACAGTCATCCAATTAACCAAAACAATTCCAACCAATTCCTGCTTGTGCCTTGTTCGTTACCTCAACGTTCCAAATCCACAGTTCAGAACTTTCATCCTGTCCACATGCTATAAGATGGACATCATCTGGACTCCAGGCCATATAAGCAACCCCTGAGGTATGTCCTTCAAGCGTAAACTTATGTGTCAACTCTAACGTTTCCTAAGAGAGCGGGGTCGTTAATTTCTCGTTGTAAAAAAAATACGGCAAACGTACATAGGGAAGAGACCACAGATACATAAAGTGCGACGCAATGACACAATATTTTTATCAAAACGTTTCTTCCGATGTTAAGCATGCCTAACTTACCGAATCGATGCACCATATTATGACAGTAGAATCCTTGGAGCCAGTGGCCAGTTTAGTTCCATCGTTTGAGAATTTACAAAACCACACTTCGTCACAGTGCTCACTAAGTATTTGGATAGTCTCACATGGAAACTGTTCTCTTTAAATTATCAAAAATTAAGGTCAGTATATGTATGTCACAATGCAAAAAGAGCAAGGACACAGCAGATCAACTCACCTTGTGCACGCATGATCTATCAGAAGCGAGACATTTTCTAAATCGCCATCATTCCTGGTGTTGTGATAAGGACATCTTTCTTTTTGCAGCTCAAAGGCTTGTGAAAGAAGGGTGCGCAATCGTCTAGGAGGCAACATGATGCTTGGAGGAAGGAAAGCTGGTAAACGAAATGGAAATGATTTTAAAAGTACGTCACAACTGTTTTTTATATATTTTAAGACATAGCTTGACGCAAACTTCAAGAAAGGATAGAATTGTACCTTGCAGTCTTTCCATAAGTCTTTGTCGAGAAGCGCGACCTTTCCCTTCCCAATGAGCAGTAGATCGCAGTTCATCCCCTGTTCCACACATCATGTACCTAAAGAAAGTTGATTCCATTCCACTTTAGAAGCATTCAAATCAACAACTTGCCAGTATTAAAATTTTTGTAGAATCAAAACCAGCCTGCTTAATTCATGTACACGTTGAGTGTCATGCTGTAAAGGAGTGAGCTCTTGTCTCAAAGCCTGCAAGGCATCTAATATTCGACCATCCTCTAGATGCTCTAAGTATTTTTGTTCGAGTAACAAAAATTTCATTTCCTAAAGGAGGAAAATGGAATGCATGTTTTATTCTACTAACATTGTAAAATGGGGCGTCTAAAAATGACACCGTCCCTGAAACAAGAAACTTACCACCAATGACTGTGGCGATTCCAATAAAAGCCTTAACTCGTTCAAGTCTGCATCAGCCTTTGAAAGAGCAAGTGGAAAAAGATCAGTCTAATTACATTAGACTTTATATATTCAGAGAAAAGAAACTGTCCAAGAGTGAACAATGAATGATTAAATTTTACTTAGAAACTTCTACTATTAAATGGTCGTCAAGTGTAATTATTCACATCGGTTAAGCATTTGAAAAATTGTCTGCATCTTAGATCAATTCAAGGACTGCTTAAATTGTGCACGACAGACCAAAAGTGCTTACTTTAGCCCATTCTCCCTCCAGTACATGAGTTTGAAATTTAGCAGCAGCAGGATGATCCAGTCGACAACCTGACTCCTGAATTAATTGATCAGCTGTCCGACTGCAAATATTCAACACATGGTATATCAGAGCAAAATAATCACATCTAAAATGCCGCTGAAATCCCAAGAGAATGTCACGGATTTCATCAATATTTTGACAGATCCAATCATATCAAAGTGGTTGAAAAATTAATGCAGGCAAGGTAATTGACTTTTAACAGTAAAACTTATTTTCAATTAAAACATTCACTAGTTCAAAATGCAAAACCAATTATTGCTTTTGCGTAACGCGTTGGTTGTCAATTATGTTCAAAATTAGCATCGTTGCAAACCACTTGAGAACGTGGCTAAAAAAACTAACGCAAACAACACTGCCCTTTCATGACCTGACGGAGATTCTCTGAAACCTTAAATCTATGCTGGTTAGTTTAATTAGGTCACTGAATTACCTTTGACTCTTTTAGGCTACTGCTTTTTGCCAGCTTATATTTAAAGTTCCGAATAAGGTTTTGAAAACCACCAATTTGCCTTTTGGCTGCAATTGCGAGCTTAGATAATCCAGAAACCAATTCAACAACATCAGGGTCCTATTTCATAAAACATAAGAAGTGAAATGTGCAGCTCAAGAGTTATGAAAAAAGGTTGATGATGCAGGAATATGGATATACATGTAGATGTTCCTTCAACATACATGTACAGCATGCTATAATTCTTGAGGTGCACATTTTATTCCTTACCCACAATTATTCACTTCTCAAGTTTTATGAAACATTGTTGATTGCTGAAAGATCATTGACCAATCTGTGCAATTTTATAAAATTGGGATGCACCAGTGGCACAAAACAAAATTGCATTAGTGAGGCAATGTCAACTAGAAGACAGCAGTTTGTAAATAGGAAAATTTCACATTTAGCTGCTATGCTTCAGTTCTGATTGCTATACAACTGAGGCAATCAATTGAGCAAGGCACCTATCCGGCATGATTTCAACTCCCGAATCAGTTTTCTGTAAACTTTTCAATCCACAGCTTCTGTTGAGTTTTAGTAGTGCTCATTGACGAATCTATGCAATTTTATCAGACTGAGATGCACCACTGCACCAGTGGCACAAACCGCAAAAATTGCATTAAGGCAGGCAAAGTCTGCTAGTTGACAGCTGAGATGGTAAACAGGAAAATTTCGTATTTAGCTGCAGTTCAAATACTTCAAATCAGAGACTGAACAGTTCATGTAGGCCACTAATCAATTGCCGTGCAACAACACTAAGCTTATGACTGCTACATAATAAACTGAGGCAATGAATTGAGCAATCCTCTTATCCTACATCATTTCAACCCCCAATCAGTTTCCTTTAAATTTCACAACCCACAGCTTCTGTTGACTTTTAATAGTGCCCAGGTGAGCCACCATTGACGAATCCAGGTATATATAATTATCACTGCGATGCACCATTGGGACAAACCGCAATTGCATTAGAAAGGCAAAGTCAGCTATTTGGCAGCTGAGATAGTAAACAGGATGATTTCGTAATTAGCCGCTACTCTTCAGTTCAAATACCTCAAAGTAGTACCTGAACAGTCCACGTAGGCCATTCCATCAATTGTCGTTCAACAACAATAAGCTTATGCCTGTTACATAACTAGCTGAGCCAATGAATTTTGGAAGCCTCCTATCCGGCATTATTTCAAGCCGTGAATTGGTTTCCTTTAGACTTCACAATCCACATCCTCTGTTGCGTTTCTGTAGTGCCAAAACTGGTAGCAATTGAGCAATGCCCAGCTGTTAATTGACCCCCAGCGTACTTAGGCCTAACTGCGCCACCACGTATGAGCTCGCATTTTCACTCGTTTACCATTGTAAGACCCATTCGATCTGCTTTCAGGTTGGAAAAAACGTTGCTGATGAGGATGATTACAAAAGCCAAGAATTAAGGCGGCTGTACGTACTTGAGGCCCAACGTCCTGAGGTGCTGACCGATCAACCTAACAATGTCCTGATCACTTCGCGACTTAATTTTCGGCATCAAATCGTTCGTCGTCTCTCCGTTCTGCACGTCGTTGGCCGTCTGGACTAGGCCGTTGTTTTCTCCTCCGTTTTGCACTGGGTTGGCGTCGACTCCATTCTGCTGGGAGCAGCCATTACTTGTGGATTGCATGATGAGGGCTGGCGGAGCGGAACTTAGGCGTTGCTTTTTTCGCGGTGGGGGCGAAACACCACCGTCGTCCGAGTTCCCACTCGAGGCCAGGCTTGCTACGAGAAGGCCGTGGCGGGATGACGGATGGAAACTGGCTGAAAATGGAAGAGAAAACCAACTACATTGGGACCAGCACAATGGAAAAGGTCACCCATCCGAATGGCCACAGTCAGCTGGTGGAACAAGGAGAGTTCGATAAAGGTGACGTCACGAGGACGAGGGACGACCGCGAATTACGTCCGGGGTTCCACACTGCTGTTGTTTTGCTCTGGTGGTTCAAGAAATCTCCAATTTGTTTCATATTACCGCAGTTTAGCTGCGCTTTGGGGACGTGCAAGTATTACGTCATATTAGGAGGGGGTGGGGTTAGCCAGATTTATCATTTCACGTACTGTTTTACAACAATGTTTAACAGTCAATAGCTTCAATATCACAGGCATGTGGCCTGTTAGTATAGTTTTTCATATTTTTTCACATACAAATATCTGATTTTTTTCCCATTTTTCACCCATCATTTCTGAAAAAATAGCAATTTCATGAGCTATAACAGTGGTTCTCAAACTACGGACTGCGAACCACCTAAAATATTAAGAATACCATAGGTTAGTTTTTTTTTTTTTTGCAAAACTTGACAACAAATGGTGGATTTCAGCAGCTTTTCTAAAAAAAAAATTGTTTGAGTGTAGGCTAATTTTTCTTTAATTTGACCAAAAATTGTTTAAGTGTATTTTTATGGAAATAATTTTTAGACACAATGTACATGTATTGTTTTTAAAATTCTTACAACTATTAGTCTTCAAAAGAACGTCGTAGACAATTAAAAAAACTAATAAAAAGAATCATAATATAGTAAATTTTTATGAAATTAAGGACCCGAATGGAGGGGAATTCCTCAGTTTTATGCTGGATTTCGTGTGAAATTGATTTCCAATGCACTTTTCACATAAATTGTCCTCCCCCCCCCAACTTTTCACATTTTTCACACACAGGTACACATTATCACATTTTTTGCACTTTTTCTACTTTCACTGATACTACTTTCATGAGCTATAAAATTCATAATTTGGTGAATTATGTATACTATCATCATAGTGGATGTCTGGAAATGATAACATGATTGATGATCATATTATTTATGCTTTATAAAATCTGGGTTGAAATTACGTTTGTAATCCAGTTTTGCAGAAAATTTTGCCTATGACATTTTCATATCATTAATAATACAGTGGGCGTCACTTAACTGTGATCATAGTTAATATTATTCGTTTATTGTGATCGAAATCGCTAAGTCCTGACCGCTCCAATGTGATCATTTTCCATTATGAAGGATTCGTAAAAGACAAGAAAAGATAAGTTTTAGAAGAGAAAATGCCGAAAGCGATGCCCTATCTGAAAAGAATATCAACCATTTTGAAGAATATTCTTCCAAGTGTCCAATATTCATTTTAGGGAATGTTTATGATGGCTTCACCACTGCCTGAATCTGACATTTACCAGGCTGTCTGTGAGTCAAACAAGGAACTGAATGATGGAAATGATTTTGAATGTGACAATATGGTACGTGTATCTTAGTTGAGCAACCACCAAAAAGTGCAGAGATGAGAGAAGAACTTAGAAATGTATGCATAACATATCAACTAATTTTCATATAGCCTACAGTAGACCATAGTTACAGTATGTACATTGGGGGAGAGATAGATACAATAAGATGGTCTGGGAGGTGTCTGCAAATCGTGAAAAGTGTTAACAGTTAGTCGTGCCTGCGGTTTATTTGAAAACTGCATTTCTTCTGCTCAATATTCTCATCTGGGTAGCCGAGAATTCCTTCCCATTTTAGTGGTTTCTGAAGTCCATACAATCATTTTTTACTGTATAAAAGTAAATAAACGGGCATGGAGTCTTGAAACACAACTGCAGTGAAGTTAAATGATCTGAAAGTAATTTTGGGGTCTAATATATTTCAAAACTGCAGTTTTTCTTCTGGGTATATTTTCCCCTAGGCAGCAATTTACTCTCCGGCCGATATTCTGAATTCTCGACCCTTTTGATGGTGCCTACTTTCAACCCTATTTGCTGGGTTGCTTTTCCTGGGAAAAATTAGTATACTAAGTGTATGCAGTGAAGTTTACATCAACTTTTGCCTCGTTCTGTGACAGATGATTACAGACCAAGTGGCACGCATGAAAACTTCAGCCATTGCCTTCGTATAGTGCAGATTCAACATTCCCACTACTTTATTGCATTCTGCATGTTTACAGCTTTGAATAGGCATTTGGGAAGTCTGCAAGGAGTGCTAGCATGCATCCGTGGTGATTTTTAAAGTGAATATCATCTTTCCCCTTGCTCGTAATCACCTTACGAATGCCGGCTCTGTCATCCTGTCCATCCATTGAAATCCTCCAGATTTTCCTTCTCTTCAGGGCTCTTGTATGCAGCTCGTTAGTCCTGATTTTATGGACAGCCCTAACCACTACATTTTACAGCATGGCAATGTAAGTTCAAGCAACATCTACTGACTTTGAGCTGCCAATATGTTACTTTACGTGCGTTGTTATTGTTTATTTACGTGTGTATCCCTTATTTTGCCACGGATATAACGCAACGAGCCTCCGGAGGTCACCATGTCAATGGGGTTGGAGGGTGACCTTACATAAATCCTAACCAGGCAATGTTACAGCAAACAAAAGTTGAGCATTTCTTATATTTGTCAGCAAATAAATCGAAAATGAGCTTATTCTCTAAAGTTTTAACGAATGAATACCTTATTTCTCCAGCCAGTGTGTAGTCAAAATACGGGATCATTTAAACCGCGTATAAAATCACTACAATTTGCACCAACCACGGAAGTAATAAACAAAACTCGACGCTGAAAAGCGGAAAAAACGAAAATTAATACAGTTTGTCGCGCCATCTATCTGACAAATATTGAAACGCCAATTTTCTTAATTTCGTGACAGTTATTAATATTTGAAACGCAAACAGTTTTATCAGGAGGGCTGAGTGGGTTTTTGCGAATAAAAATCTGTCCACAAATCAAAAATTCAAAATTTGGAATTCGCCGAGGTTTCCGGCAAAGCAAAACTTTGTAGTGTTATGAAGTTCCAGCCCACCTAAAGTTGAACTAATGAATGTCGATGTGCCAGTCTTTGCTTATCTGGCAGCCTGTTAATGCAGCAGACAACCAATATAGCTCATGTGTTATCCTTCGTAACTCATTTTCACATCGGTTGCTACCCCCTGTTAAATGTCATTTAATCTCGCTGCAGGGTGGATGGACCTGCATTCGTTTGACCGGTCAAAATACACTTTTGGGAGCTAATTGACCTTGGCGTGAGGATACAGGAAGCACATGGTCATCTATTCATCGCGATTTTTTAAAGAGTCCGGAATTTGACGAGGAAATTGGTCTGGATTTCAGCTCACCGAAAAATTTCGCAAGTAGTCCAATGGTAAGTTAGCCAAAGATCGCTACACTAACTTTTTTAGCATTTAGACAATCAGTTTGTGTTGTTGACCCTACATAACCCCCTTCCGTTTGCATTGAAAAAATGAAAAATGAAAGGGGTGGGTCGTGACGTTATCTATAAAGCATCTTGATCAAGAAAACATGCCCATGACCATCAAATTTAATAGAAATTGATTTTTAATTAGAAATTACTCGCATTCTTTACCCCTGCGTCAGAAAACCTTGATCCTGCCATCAAGCCAAAGCCGTACGCAGGATTTTATTTCAGGGGGTGCTGAAGTTACCTCATCTTCCAGGAAAAATTTCGGAATTTTTTTTCTTGTGTAGAGATAATTTCAACCTAAAAGTGAAAATTTCGGGAGGGGCTGCAGCCCCCTCAGCCCCTCCCCCTTGGGTATGGCATTGCATCAAGCACAGACAATGCCGTGCCCAGGTGGGGGGGATGCACCCCCCCCCCAAATTTTCACTTTGTTAGTAATTTTCTCTACCCAAAAAAAATTCCGAAATTTTCTCACAGGAGATGAGGTTCAGCACCCCCCGAAGTAAAATCCTGCATAAGGCGTTTAGAACAGACAATACTAGCTGTGATTATAGTGCTGTTTCAAAAAGCAACACAAGGCTGGTTGGAGTTTGTTTGTAAGATTTTTTAACGTTGGCCTATTCTCGCACACGAGGGCCTATCACCAACGCCAGGGACAGACCGTCCACCTGGAAATTTTGCTTACAGGGGGAATGCGCCCCCCTGAGGACTCCTTAACGTGCGGAGAGCAAGAGAGATCCACAAGGGACATTTTGTTGGTTTGAGTTGAATTTGGATTATTAATACAACAATATGTACTTGTACTCACTGAAGTCTTGTATAGTGGGAACACTGACGACTATCTGAAGTGCTCACTTGCCCTTTAATTAACCACTGTGCCTTGCATTTTCACAACAGCCTAGAAGGAAATGAACAGCTTTATTTGGAACATGTCAGAGATTTATCAAAACCCAAATTATAATCACTGTGTATCGCTGTCGACAGGCCAGATATCATTGTTGTTGTAATTTCCATGGAATTTGAGGCAACCGCTTTCAATAATATGTAATATTATCTCTAACAAACATATAAATTCCACTGTATGAAGCCCACTTACTAGACGAAATTTTATATGCATTTGTGCACGCACATGTCAACACCGCCGTCATGTTGCGCGAATTACAACTTGCCACCTTACCTCATTAAGTCTTAACCTCAATGAAACTTAACAATTGAAAACTAGCCAAACTTCAGTTAAAGATGACTAACTTGGAAGAATATGGCAAGAAAGTATCACTGTTAATCCTAGACTTGCAAATTTGGCACGATGTTTGTTTACCTTATTTGGTAGTTTGAATCGGGATACCCGAGAAATCTGGCTGCGATGAATGTAAGGGCTTTGGTGCCATAGCATGGGTGAAACTGGGCGATCTTAACTGATTGAATCCTCTTTAATTCAAAAGCAAAGTTCAATGTTAGATGGCAACAATGTAATAATTATCTTGACACTATTCACATACATGTACATGTATCTTATTACCAAGCCCACCTTATGCACGGGAAAATGCTTTGCTTTGCAATTTTGGCTCAATGCCCAATGCTCTTGTTTTCATTCACTTTTCTAATAATTTATTTTTAGAGGGTGACAGCTGAGTTTCTTTGCAAGCCAGTTTTGTATAAACCAACCCTCCTTTTTTCCCCTTAGGCTCAGAATGTGGCAGTTTGTGACTTGGAACCTGCGTTGAAAGATGAGATTAAGAAATTTCGCTTCAGAAAGGAGAAATGCAATGCGGCTCTTATTAGTTCGTAAATGAAAAATAATTTAAAAAATTACTAAAAAAAATCCTGCACATCGTCTGATGGTTACTTTGGTTAATTTTTTCAGTGAAAATTAACAGAGAAAAACATTTGGTGTGCCTTGACGAACTTATTGAGGCAAGATTTTTTCATAACATTTTATATCAGAATTATTTGCAAATGTGTCAAACAGAGTGATCAGTTGTTTCCTTTCACAGAATATCGATGTTGATGAACTCCGAGATGTCTTACCAAGCCATCAACCTAGATTCATCCTATATAGCTATAAGCTGGAGCACTCTGATGGAAGAGTAGCCTACCCCTTATGCTGTATATTTCTCACCCCGCAAGGTATTAATTCTATAATTGCACTACCAGCATCCATAAGTCATTGATGACGACATCCTGATAATGAGACATTCTTAAAAGAGAACCTTATCTGGATCATTCCTGTTAACTTGTCTAGATTGTCAACCTGAACTACAAATGATGTACGCAGGAACGAAACTGTCACTGGAAAAGGAAGCTGACGTCTCAAAAGTAAATATTTGCTATTCCTTAACTGAAGCTAAGGGTTTTCTAATTGGGAATATCATGGAAATTTTAAAAAACAGATCATTGACATTTTCATCTTACTAAGTGAATCTGGAGAAGACAAACTTTGTAAATTTGCATTAGCATAATTTTGCATGAACAATCAGTCCCTATATATTTCTTGAATAATATTTACAGGCTTTCGAAATTCGGGAGTTGGATGAGCTAACAACAGAATGGCTAGAAGAGAAGCTGCACAAAACCTAAACAATTTATGGACCTGATCCTTTTGGAAAGATTTTTTTTTGTTAAGATGAAATAATTTCAAATTTTGAGAACAGAATTTTTTTTAAAAAAATGTCATGCTGGTGGATTATGGCAGCAAAAATGCATTTCTGTCCTCTGTTTTTGTTATTAACTGCCAACATGTTTACTGCTCTCATGTTCTGTGATTCTATACCTGACTGGGATGAATATTTCCCCCTATATAAAGGCTAATATTTTAAATTATGACATTTGTCTTGCAGGAATAATGTTGCTGTTTTTGTTAATTTCAAATTGACATTGAAATCATTTGTAAGCGCATACTGTTTAGTGGACATAGTGGACGCAGTATAGACCACTATGAAAACTTATTCTTACTGTGACGTCTAACAATATTCTTATTTTATAAGATAGGCCTACTAGGTTACCCATTTGATGCAAGTTTCGGTGCAATACTATTGTAATAAAATTCATTATGATTAAACTGTGACTCATAGTTTACTAAATTAGACAAATAGTTGGAAATGAACGAGTCAGAAATCTTTAGTTACAAAATGTTGTTATAGTTACACTAAGTAAATTAGGGGGACTCCTATTATATATACATGTAGATTAAAATTGCCACAATTTCGAGCTGAATTCTGAAGATCAACCTATAAGGCGATTCTAAGAAGAAAGTTAACATGCCACCCATTTAGTGTACATAATTTACTGGAAATATGAGTACACATGTTTACAAACATAAAAGTGCATCAATCAAAATGAATTTGTAGATGAATTAAAAATAGTTTAGTGAAGTTAATGAAACCACAATTTACATATGTTGAAATTTATACATGAATTAACTATCCATTCATTGTGGGTGGATAGGCTGGCTTTGTCTAGTTTGTACAGCTGACCAAGTTTTCCAACGTATTATCATCTAACCCTATTTGCTAATAGTATCTGATAGTTTATGTAAAGCAATAAAACGCCATATTTATCTGTAACAGGAAGTAAACCGAACAGATAAAACCCACTTTCTAGCAGTATTTTGAATTTAAATTTTGTGACTCAAGTTTTTATCCACTCATGTCACTGTACAATAAAGATCATAAGAATTAAGTGGAAAAACAACTAAAGCTAAAAGCATGTTAAACACATTGCTTAGTTGTTTATGGGAAATCATTAAAGTATTAAAGTGAATGACCTACTTCAATTGAATTTGTTCAAGGTCGGCAAGCTTGTGAAACTTTATAAATCTTGAAAAACAACCATGAAGTCAAAATGACTACGAGGAAATCAGAGAATAAATCATCCTAAAGTATAAAAATAAGTTGCATTAATACGGACACTTTTAAAAACTAAAAATAGCAATACTACTATACGGAAGTTTGGAATTGAAGCATTTTGTTGGGCAAGTTTATCATACCAATGCATTATTTTAGTATTACATGTAATCAAAACAATGGCGAGAACTCTAACATTAATTTCATCACTATATAACGTCACTTTAAATTTTTCAATTTTCGTCTTTTGCATTCCCAAAAAATCTCAATTTGTTATGTTTGTCATCTTGTAAAGCACTCTAAAACACTTCTCATTACATATATAGGGTGTATAAAAAAGGGTACAGCTCTCTATGTATCCAGTGACACAAAAGTTTTAAAACAAACAAGACACTGTCAAATTGTTGAGAACTGCATATTACATGTATATAGATGAGGAAACTTCAATTCAAAGCAAAATGACAGCTGGCACAACACAGAAGAAGAATGAATGCTCAAGTGAGACTGGCACAGGACTAGGTCATATCAAGAACAACAAGCTTTACCATGAGTTCTGCATTGCCATTTACAGTAATATTTAAGCATAAAATGTTCATCTCATAAGATCTTGGGTCCTTTACTAAACATTCTGTAGTTCAAGAAAAATGCCCAAATTCAAGTTGTTGATTTTTCGTTTAAAATTACCTACCAACTAATTTTAGGAAACTTGCCAACTTTGCAGTCAAAATTGACCTGAATGTGGCATCAAACGATTTCGAAACTTTCTTTAAGTGTAAAACTCCCTCACTACATTACAAATGCATAAAACAAAAATGAGCCATGGACACACAAGTGTAAGTAGAATAATCACCTTTCTAGCTACCAGGCATCATGTTCATTCAGTCTTCACCTTCACCTTACTCCTCAAGCGCCAATGGTGAGAGCCCACATTTATTACACCTAACTTTAACACTGCCCTTATCAAACTTCAGCATGTAGTCTTACTAATTACAAATGACTTAATTGAAAATGTTTTTCGCTTACTTATGTTACTTACCCATATAAGTAATAGAAGAAAGACAACAGATAAAATCCTAGTTTGATCCATCCTTCACGGTATGCCTTAGACAGTTGATCAGCATTCATTATTGTAGTAGGATCGTATAAACCAGGTCCACTCATTACAGGTCGATGAATGTATCTAATTAATATAGATTTATCAGGTTAGAATATAATAAAATTGATAGATAGCACTATATAAGGGTGTTTAAATCAATATAGGGATCGAATATGAAGAAAAGACCTAATGTGATCACAGCTCACCTAATTTACACAAACAAAATTCAATTACTCACCTGTTAATATGATAAGCAATCAAAGGTGCGTTAATAAGTAACGTTATCCATTCTCCAGCAATTAAAAACAACACATTAAAGAATATATGAAGAATATATTCTGGCAGAACTAACTGAAAAACAAAACAGAAAGGTAAACCCAATATTTTTTATTTACCGCGGTCACAGTTCTATTTCAAATAAATGCGTATATTGTACAACTTACCGGGTTCAGGCTATTGCACTGGTCTATAGGATTTTTGTAATCGGTCTTTAATTCATCAAATGCGATTATCTGAAATTAATGTACGAGTTTAGAACTAACTAAGCTACTCCTACATACACTAAATGGAGAAATTACTCCCCCTTTGAGGAAATTAACGAACGCGCCCATGATATTCGTCGCGACGTGTAATCAAGGTGATACAGAAATAAAGATTTTCTGGAACTTAGCGCAAAATGTTAAAGGGTGAATTGGAAAATATCACTTACGTGGAAAATTGCAAAAAATATTAGAAAAGCATCGAGAATTAACGAAACAATGTAAGCGAAAGCCGCAAATCCGAAAGCCATGTTTGAAAAATGAAAATTGATCCACGGCCGTTCAGTGCTGCCACCTTTTGTCAGATTCGGAAGCTTATAAATCAAAGTCAATAAAATATACAGTGGACAAGGCAGTACACCAGGTTGAGACTACTGCATGGCATGCCTCCATGGATAACAAGACTACCCTAGAACTTTACAGGCATAAGGAAAAAATCCACAAGGAGCTTTTTTATGACAACAGCAGGGGCAGCGATCTGCTGTTCAAAGCTAGAGCTGGGGCCCTGGAAACCAACTGCAGAACCAAACACTGGGGAAACCACACTGAGGCATGTCCGCTATGTCCAGAGCCCAGGGAGGACCTCGAACATGTACTTCGTCACTGTCCAGCGTTGGGTCCCCCCAAACACCTGGGGTACTATGGACACTCCCTCCCTGTTGGGCTTGACCAAGTACAACGATCGGGTCAACCATGCAACCATCACTGAGGTGAAAGCACGCCTTATGCTGTGGGCCAATCTTCACCAAGCAGCCTCCGTTCAATAGTATTGGGAGTGATAGACGCAGATATGTATGGCAAAAACCAAATTAAGAATTGACACCATTTTCATGGTGTCCAAATACTTTATGGCGCCACTGTACAGGTAGGCCTACCATATCATACATGTACATGTAGGCCTACATCTCAAAGTAAGGTTGTGAAAACTACTTAATTGAGCGTGAGCCCCTAGAACCTTTCCTATGCACGAAGCAGGCCTAAAAAACGCGAATGCAATGAACAGAAAGAGATGAAAAATACTTAAAAATGAAACCATAATATCAAATTAATCGCTTACGGTATACAGTGTAGGCCTACAGGAACGACATGATGCATGTTCGATACATGTAGTGCCCAAAATGTGACTTCTAAACCAAATTGTACATCGATATCCATAAAGGTAAGTTTGGCAATCATCAATTTCAGCTATAAAATGCGTTTAATAGATAATTAGCAGTTTTTTGGTACTTACAGTAGTAGCTGCGTTTGTTGAAAAAAGTGGAGAATCAGCCAGTGTTGCCGCATAGATTGCCTTCTGATATCCCTATCCAGTGGCTTTGCCAATAGCATTATCCATGCAAATAGGGATCAGGAATCCAGCGAGATGTAGCGCGGTCACACTGGCAATCTAGCGATTGGAATTGGCGCGTCTTTTCAAATTCAAGTACTCTTTTGCGTCAATATTAATGACGTTTTTGTGGGAAATTTCAAATTCACTGCAACTGTTGCAAACTTTATGTGAAAAATTCATTCATTCGGTATAGTCCCTACTCCAGCATAGACACCAGAAGGAAATGGGCTTCTCCTAATTTAGCCTACTTCATTGCCATTGAACAATTTATTAATGCCATATAGAGTATTAAGATATACAAAATCGTACATGTTCACTAGTTAAAGATCCATAAAATATTAAGTCACTACAATGGACTGGTTACCAAGGTGGCCGATATACACAGGCCAAAAGTTTTAGCGGTGTCTGCATTGCTTGGTCGGAGTGATTTTGGTGCTCGTTTCCTCCAAAAGTCACATATTTGTAAATGCAGGAAAGTGCAAAATGTGGATTCGAATTTGAGGTAAACACACGGTACACTGAGGAACTGTAAGCAAAACTGAAAAATTAGGTATTAAAATCCGGAAGTAACATTTGACTTGTAAAGTAAATGCTTTTCAGAGGTTTAAAATGTAGAAATTAGATAGAAAAATGCACTTTTTTCATAGAAGGAAATTGATTTGTGTTGTTATTTCCTATTTCTATGTGGTATGTTTCACAAAATGGGTTATAACCGCGTATACGAAAAGCCGACAAAGGGCAAAAAATGGCGACGAGGAAACCCAACGGTTTAAGACGTATTTCAAGGCAACTACCCTTGGTCAAATTTCCTGTCTGGAGGTAATGCTTGTGGGTATAAAACGAGTAAGTGTATAATAAAAAACATATCAAATGCAACCATGTTAGATCAATGCGACGTCTACGAAAAACGACAACTTCAAACATGAAAAATGAGATTCTGCGGTCCATTTGTCGTTAAGTCCATCCTTCCCGCAAACAAGGTACATTTAGATGGTCACTTGGTAAATATGGTAAGCAATTGTATTTGCAAAAACTTCAAATGATTATCCAGCTAATAATAAGCTTAGTTCCAGCCAATGCCCAACTAAATCAATTTTGCAGTTAATTTCCTTAAAAATAATTAAATGACAAAATGAGCAAAGGATCACTTCAGAGAGAAATGTAAAGTAAATGTGGAGTAAAAGGTTTAGTAAAATGTATTGACTATGTTTTTTCTAGTTAGGATGTTTGATTAAAAAAATTCTTGAAATTATCTGAATTACCGTATTCATTATGAAAAATGTCTTGACTAATTTTCTTCTTTTTATGATATTTGAATAATTTTTTTTTGAAATTATCTGAAATACCTCATGCGTTACGAAAAATGTATTGATTGTATTTCTTCTGATAATGATATTTGAATAAAAAAATTCTTAAAATTATCTGAATTTTTCTATCAGATCCTTGTATATTTTAACTTTTTTTTTATTCAAATATCATAATTAGAAGAAATATAGTAAAGACTTTTTCATAATGTATAAGGTAGAATATAACTTACAAAAAAAGATTTGCCAAAGATATCTGCGAATTGTGCAGAAAAAATTACAGAAAATGCACCGAAGCTTGCATTATGTTTGCATCATATATTCTCAACTAGATTTCTTCTAATTATGAAATATGAATAAAAAAATTACTGAAATTACCTGACATATCTACAT
Source organism: Kryphioiulus occultus (assembly GCA_034687865.1). Taxonomy (NCBI): domain Eukaryota; kingdom Metazoa; phylum Arthropoda; class Diplopoda; order Julida; family Julidae; genus Kryphioiulus; species Kryphioiulus occultus. The sequence continues at coordinate 26,423 of JAQGAF010001660.1, forward strand.
TATGAAAAATGGCTCGACTATGCATTTCTAATTATGACATTTGAATGAAAAAATATAAAATTATCTGAATTTTTCTCTCTGATCCTTGTATATTTTCAAACAAAGTGTCTACATATTTAATAAAAAAAACACTTTGTAATGCAAGCTTCGGTGCATTTTCCATAAATTCTTCTGCAAAATTCGCAGATATCCTCAGCAAATCTTTTTTGTAAGTTATCTTGTACCTTATACAGTATGAAAAATGTCTTGACTATATTTCTTCTAATAATTATATTTGAATAAAAAATATAAAATTATTTGAATTTTCTCTTTAATCCTTGTATAGTTTCAAACAAATAAAAACACAATTTAGTGCAAGCTTCGGTGCATTTTCCGTAAATTTTTCTGCAAAATTCGCAGATAGCCTCGGCAAATCTTTTTGTAAGTTATCTTAAACCTAATACATTATCAAAAATGTTTTGCCTATATTTCTTCTAATTTTAATCTTTGAATAAAAAAATTTAAAATTATCTGAACTTTTCTCAATGATCCTTTCATATTTTCAGTCAGTCAAAGTGTCTAAATATTTAATACAAATACTTTTAATGCAAGCTTCGGTGCATTTACCATAATTGTTTCCGCAAATATCGCAGATAACACCGGCAAATCTTTTTGTAAGTTATGTTGTACCTCATACATTATCAAAAACGTCTTCACTATATTTCTTCAAATTATGATATTTGAATAAAAAAAATTAAAAATTATCTGAATTCAATTTTGTTTAAATTATCTGAATTTTTACTCTGATCCTTGCATATTTTCAAACAAAGTGTCTAAATATTTAATAAAAAATATTTTTAATGCAAGCTACGGTGCATTTCCGTAAATTTTTCTGCAAAATTTCCTGAGTAAATCTTTTTTGCAAGTCATCAGACTTTGTTGAACTGCAACTTTATGCCGATATTTGCAAAATGACCATCATTAGCGAGTATGAGTTGCAGGGAGGAAACGTTCGTGCAAACGTTAGTCACCGAACAGTCCTATTAAACTTGACCAGTACCATCGGTCAATATCACCGGGCAACAACGCGGCACAAGTTGTCGTTTTGGTCAAAGTTATCGTTGGCGTGTCTAAAAATGGACAAATTAAGGGTTCGTAAGTAGTCAAGTCAGTTGAGTAAAACATTCAAAAAATGCAAAACGATACTCGGAAGAGTCTCGAAGGCAACAATCCCCAAAAATGTTCACAAAAACTTATAAAAATGACCATTTGCATTGAGATCTGGAAAATATCTCGAATTTGTCAGCAAGTCTTTGGATGGCGGTAAGTGGACAGGACACGTACGTTCACTGCGTGCCGCATTTTGGCACAGAAAGGCGATGCTGGAAAATTGAGGTGTAGCGAGACTAAAATGCTAGGGTACAAATACGTAGTGTGCAGCAAGGAAAAGGCCATGTCGTGGAATCTGCTTTAGTTAGATGTGGCACTATCCGCGTGGTCTCGGTCACCACGACAGACTAGTGGTTTTTGTTGTCCGAATGCTCGAAGAACATGAAATCCTTGAGAAATGAGAAAAGAAGCAGCGTTAGATCAACTCATTTGAATTTTGGGTTTGCTTTTGTGTTCATGGTTCATACTGAAATTTTCAACTCGGTTTCCCTCACTTTCCCTGACTTTCTCTGACCAAATCTGGTTGATTTCCCTGACTTAACAAAAAAAAATGCCACTGTAATTAAAATCAACTTTATCTACACCACTACAATTAACTATATTTTTGTATTTTTCTGCCAAATCTTCGATTGAATTTCCCTGACTTATGCTGGTTTTCCAGACACTTTTGAAAAATTGCCAGATACTTTTTTGAAAATTTCCAGACAATTTCCAGAAACAATTTTTGACATTTTTTAATTTTTTATTTTTGTATTGTTCTGCCAAATCATCCGTTGAATTTCCCTGACTTATGCAGGTTTTCCAGACACTTTTTGAAAAATTGCCAGACACTTTTTGAAAAATTGCCAGATACTTTTTTGAAAATTTCCAGACAATTTCCAGAAACAATTTTTTACAGATTTAAAATTTTTATTTTTGTATTTTTCTGACAAATCATCGGTTGAATTACCCTGACTTATGCAGGTTTTCCAGACACTTTTTGAAAAATTGCCAGATACTTTTTGAAAAATTTCCAAACAATTTTTTACAGATTTTAATTTTTTATTTTTGTATTTTTCTGCCAAATCATCGGTTGAATTTCCCTGACTTATGCAGGTTTTCCAGACACTTTTTGAAAAATTGCCAGATACTTTTTTGAAAATTTCCAGACAATTTCCAGAAACAATTTTTTACAGAT
>JAQGAF010001661.1:0-28748 GCA_034687865.1 Kryphioiulus occultus
CACCTATTGGGCCCATCACCAACGCCAGGGGGCAGACCGTCCACCTGGAAATTTAGCCGCAGGGAGGAATACGCCCCGTGAGGGATGTTTAACGTGCGGAGAGCAAGGGGGATCCGCACGCACGGGACCTCGGTTTAAACTCTTCCGAAAGAGCCGCCATACAGGGAAAATCCCCTGCCCAAAATTTTCCCAACGACCTCGGCCGGGATGGAACCGGCAACCCTTGGGTCGAGTGGCCAGTGCGCTACCACTCGACCATCGGCGCCAGCACATGATAAATGCATTCCTCTATGTAGGAAGGGTGCAGCTTTGTCCGATAAACTTCCTCTTTGACCCAACGGCCCCAACATGTGGACCTCATCATCCTGCAAACGCAACTGTCTCTTACTCTCGCTAGATGTCACTCTGGTAGTGATGGGCTTTTTAAACAACTTCTCCAGTATTCTGGAACACAAAGCTCAGTACTACTTGACAAAAATCCATCAATAATTAATAAAAATACAGCCCATTTACAATAGATAGTGATATATCGCTCACCCTCATTCAATTCAGTGAAATAAGAAACACGAAGTTAGGAAGCAAACTTAATTGATTAATGCGTTGTTGACCTGACTAAGATATCAGCCAATCCTATAATTTTGTCAAGCCGGTAAACACAAAACCAAAATGAGAGGAGTTTCCTTCAACCTTAATATCCTACGGTAGAATACAAAGCGTTCTTCAGCCTCAGCACTTAGCGCCAACTACTTGGCGGGAGTAAAAGTCCTTATCGCATATTTAGTTGCCATGCCAGCGACCAAGTGAGAGTCCCAACGTTTCACACCAGTTCGCACCGCATTCATTTCGGAATCAACACACGATCATTTTCAGCCTCATTAATTTGCGCTGCAAACAAACAGACAAAACGAACCTGCTCATTGTCTCATTGGCTCTACTTGAATTATTGGCTATGAAATGGTAAACGGTGACGTTTACCCCGCTCTTCTTGTAACCCAGCAGCCATAAATGCGGTTTGAAAATAAGCTCGGCTTACAGGCAACGACCATCAATATTCAAATCAAGGTACGCCATCGAGTCACACAACCCCTACGAGACCCGAATCCCACCAATGACCGGATTTGCGATGACCATCGCGCATATCCATGGCAGAAGCTCTTGTTCGGGGTGTTAAAAATGGCCAAACGGCGAGGCGGGTTTATTGAAGCGTGATCTTTAAATGTTGCCTCTTCGCTTTTGTCTTTCTGCAATAATAACACAACTGATTCATTAGAAAGATTAGCGTTTTAATTCCCGAGATGATTAAAAGCGCAAAGCACCGTGGAAATGAGAGACGCAGGGGTGTGCCATAGAGGCACCTATGATAATAAAGCGCCCTTCGCTGAGCGCCTATCGTGTCATGAACGCTTCATAATTGAGTTCGCCAATGTTTTCATTAGGAAGATAAAACGAAGGACGTTTGAAGCGCAATTTGCGACGAATTGCCCTTCTTGCCCTGACAAAGAAGCCCCGAATACACGTAGAAGGGCACCAAAAATTTTAGATAACAAAAATTGTCCCGATACAAGCTTCACTGTACCTATCCGGGTGGAAAGTGATATATGACCATACATACTGTAAATGGTCCGTGTGTATAGGCCATGTAAAGTATGTCTACATGAAACGCATTGTACGAGTAAAACAAAGGCTGCCACTATACCTTGGCAATCAATGCTAACGCCCTCCCCTTAAAAGTTCAATGGCGCTTTTCTCTTGCTGCAATCAGTGGAGTCGATAATTGGCAATTATAAGCGCAATTATAGTCGACGATTGAATTACGTGTACAACCCGTCATAAATGTCGATAAATAAACTAGTTTTGATATGAAAGTTAACACGTATGTGCCTTCGTGCAAGATGATGCTCTTTTAGAGCAAGTGGCTTGTGAACAGAAAATCCCACTACGAATTCGTATTCATCACTGCCCCACGCCTCCCAAAGCAATCCACTGTTTAAAACCGAGCGCAACGGAACCTACATTCTGAGTATTTAATTTTCGGATGTGTTTTCAGTAGAGCAGCAATTTTCTTCCAACAAAATTCCGCTTTTCCAAAAGAGCTTCCTCTTCTGAATCATCCATAGGTCTATGCAATGTTTCATGAGCCTATCATATCCAAAAAGAGTTTTTTGCTCGCCATTCCAGACTGCATAGATTTTCTTTCTGGGTGTTTTTTCTTCCACCCCAACTCTCATTCTGGTCATTTCCTCCGTGCTGCAATCCCTTTTTAAACGTTTCTTATTATTCAAGAGAAAAGATTCCAACCGGACGACTTTGAACCTTTGCCCCCAACCGATATTCGCCATTCAAGAAGATTGTTTGCATTTCCGACAGTTCTTCTACTTGGTCAAATCATTGCCTTCACTCGGTATCTAATACATCTTCTCTACCTTATTTCTCCATGGATTAACAAGGATACGTTCGATCGTCTACCGGTAGGTCTTTACAACCTCTATATCGCCCGACCAGTATGTCAGCTACCGTTTTTTGTGCGGTTTAAACCGATAGAAAACGAAAAATAAATTGAATGGAAATGCATTTTGCAATGATTTTACGTGTACATGAAGGTTCTATCCTTTTGCCACCTCCTTTCAACCCACTTTTGGCATTTATTTTCTAGTTTCATATTTTCCAACATTTTGAATCGAGAACAACACAGCTGAAACGTTTTCTAGGAAGTCCTTAGGGCATATCATTTCTATTTTCCTTGCACTATTATAGCAGGCAACAATGTGATCTACAGTACATGTATACGATCTTATGTATACTAGATGCTGATCCGCAAGGTTGTTTATATTACAATGTATAATTGAAAAGTTGCTAATAACTTGTTGATGAAATCATATAAAAAGATGATAAAATAAAAATGAGTAGTGCGATGTAATTGCTGAGGCCAAACTCTGGATAACCGAGACATGCAAACTGAATCCAAACTTAAGAATATCAATATTTAAAAATGTATTTCGAATGGGTAATTCACCACAAATGCTGAATTTTACAACACCTAAGACGTAAATCAAACAACCAAGGCCTAATGATCTGAAATCAAACTAGGCAGAATCAAGTAAAGGTCAAGTTTTTCATTGATTTTAGACAAGAGATTAAGCCAGGCACATACATGTATGCATATTTTGATACTTAAATGTACGCAGTCAATCTCACAACAAACAAGGGACATAATTGACAATGCGCTCAAGGCGCATTCATTATTACGCTGCATAATCGTGAAGCTCTCTAATGGAATAAAACAAGATCATGGCTTAATACGGATTGAATATTCTAATTAATTTTAATAAAGACAAGAAATGGAAAACTAATTACTATCTTATATAATTAGCAAATTATACAGACCCTGCAGTCTGTATTTTGAGATATTTTCACTAATGGCAAAAACCGCTACATAGAATAAGAATCTGAGGCTTTTTTTAATAAATTAGCTTCCAGTGTATTATCATGACAATCTTATCGAGAAATACCGGTTGATTACCATATTGCCAAATCATTAACTGTTAGGTTATGTGTAACACTGTCAAACTTAGTACATTAATATCAAATGTTCACAACTGTTTTGGGACATGAGATGATTTTAGCTTGAGAACAGTTAATGAAAAATTTTGGGCGAGTATGTCGTTTATAATTTCGCGTGAAAAATGGCAAGCAAAACCATGATGAAATCCAGTCAGCATTGTTTCCGTAAAACATACTATAGGTATAGATAAATGCAAAGAAAATTAAATTAAAATATAAACTAAAAATAATTTTAAAAATGGCTGCTTTTTAATCTTGACGCAGAAGGTCATTAACTATTAGGCTAATAGATAGATATGGTAAAAGCAACGACAGATTTTAAGCAGATCTTGCAAGATGGATTACGTCGAATGAATATGTAAAAAAGCTCATGAATGGAAGAAAAAGCGAAAGTCAGTCCAGAAAAAGATAACTGAATGGAAACCAAAAAATCAAAATCCAAAATGGTGCCGAATATTTTCAATCACATCGATTAGAGCATCTTGAAGCGTAATAAATTTACAAAATGACAAAGTGTCAAATTTAATCAGAAAATCGTCTACTTTGACTATAATTCTAAAGTGCCTTCGGAACTTCGAGGATACATTATTTCTGGGGCTTTATCAGTTGCATAGGAAATACTGTACATTCAATGAAGAAAGCCTAACGTCGGTACACTAAGTATAGTATACTGTAGACCTATTTAAATTTCCAGTTTTCTCATTCAATTTTTGACATTCGCGATATGCCAGATAAATGGACAAGCGGCTTACAGGGTGTCCATCACATTAGCCGTAAGAAAACCTCAATCCACTGTCTAAATCAATAACAAACCGTATACAGGCAACAAGGAGGTACTTTGACTTATCGCCACTTAATAAACTTAATATTAAACATAGAGAAACTAACAACAGTTTAGCAATATTTTGCGGGGTAGTGATAACATATCCCTAATAAAATGTTTTAGATTGTATTTCTGATCAGTGAGAGTGAAGTGTAAATTATCAAATTTCAGATTTATACAAAAATAAATATGAAACTTGACCTTATATCATTTTGAAACTTATTACGAACCATCAGCATTTAAATTGAGCAATCAAACGGGCTAATTTAGTTAATGAAACTTCGTAAAGCCATATAACAACTTTAGGGCGCTGGATTAAAGGTTAAGGATTATTGGAAAATAGGGAAATGGCAGTCTATAAAACCAGCCTGTTTTAAGGGAGAACTGGCTGAATTCAACAAGCAAACCTTCGACTATTTACAGTAGCTAATACCAACTCGACTCTCGATCATTTATAGACCGGATTTAGTTGACGAACAACGTCCTCGTATATATATATAGTTGATGGAACAAACAAGGGATTAGAATGCACCGAGCAAAAGGGTCATTTGTAGGAAATGCATAGGATGTTGCAAATCCAAGGTAAGAAAAACGTGGAGTTGAAGAGACGATGGCGGAAATGAAGTCCAGGGAAATTTCAACAAATGTCGAGGTACAAACCTCAAGTCACACATTATACTAGAAAACGAGGACAAAACCAAAGAATAAGGAAGGATGAGTAACTACCATAAAACTAGGATAGGGTTAAAAAATTTTATTGGAAAAATACGACACGAGAATAAAAATCTGAGAGCACAGTAGATCTATCGCCAATGAAAATATTGGCAGAAATAGATGGGAAGAACGCAAGCTACATGTACATCCAAGAAAGATTAGGAGCTAGGTCGATTACTGTACATATTTCTAGACAGGTTTTCGCTACGTGCGCACATTTTTAAGGGGAAAAATCAGGCTGCTTGCATGCAAGCGGTTATGGGTCACAGGGAAAAGCTTTTTGATTCATTCAAACATACACACAACAATTGGCAACTCAGATTACATGGCCAAGCGTTGAATTCGACTGGCCCATTGCGAATCGAGTCTTCCTACATTTATTGAAAAATTTACTGCTACACTGACTTATATGTATCATTCCGAATGTAAATCTATAGAAACACAATTGCGTTTGCTAATATTTCAGTGAATATTTTCTTCACAGATTTTTGGAATTTCGAACAAACTCATTCATAACTGAGTTGATATCCCCTTTAGAGAGAAATGCTATAATCCAGTTTTTACAAACCCCGACGCAGCTCACGTATATTATATTTAAACAAGGAAAACAAAAACTATACAAATAAGCACGTACAGTACATGTATAATGAAAAGATAGCCCTATCACAGAATCGAAATTGTGTAACATGAAAATGAAAATTGCACTATCTGCTTACAGTACTGTCTGCAGGCTCATTGGACATGTATGGTGCATACTGGGCATTATCTGATTTGGAATAATGCTGTACTTGGTCCTTCTTCAGAAATTCGTTACAGCCGGTTTCGATGGCAATTCGTTGCGCGTTACGTGGTTTTTAAGAGTAAAAGTCAAACGGAATTGGCGTCCAGCAGCCATAATGAGAAACAACAGCAGTTGTTAATGGCTTTTAATACACAAGCGCAAGGTTTTTAAGCTGATTGTTTGCGCCACATACGCAGTGATGGAAAAGCGAAGATAGGACCCAAATAAAAGGCAAAGACAACCAAAAGCTCGCCCTGCCAGCTTTTTCCATATAGCTTCGTTTGATTTTAATTGCGACACTAACTTTGTTAATTTGTTTATGTCTAAGGTTGAAAGCAATGAGAAGCGCCATAAAGGTGCCTCTTAAGTGATCGCATCGATGGACGTCCCAGCAATCTCCACTGAACTTTCCTGAGAGCATCAAAGTACATCCGAGAAAACCAAGTATATACTGTATAAGGCGCACGATGTTTACGCCAAAAGAAATACAGAAAACCATTACTTCCTGGCACGGCTATATATGCCATTGCAATGGCTTTCATACTTGTTACAGGATAAGCTGCATTTCACTAAAGGTGTACAAAAGTGCAATATCTGCAACTTGTACATACACGTAGAATGTGAGCCACAGATGCACAACGGTGCACGTAGCATCTATATATTCATATGTATAGATAAATATATTATATATTATGCCCTGTAGCTTGTATCCAGTAAATGTATACAATCCCCCGAAGAAGAAAGCATGTAAAACCCTAGTGTCATAAAAGTAAATTTCTTCGCATGGCAATCTGAGTTAAACTAGCCTCGTATATTGCTACTATATCCATAGCATACATGACTGGATATATTCAAAACGTGACCGAATTTCTCTCCTTCGCTTCTTCGGAATCTTAAAGCAGATGTTATCAAATCAAACAATAGCCAGGGAAAGAAAAGAGAAAGTACAGAATGAGATCACCGACCAGTATACCAGAACAGCACAATTATGCATGCTACATAGATTCAAATACAGTACATGCATACTGTACTTGTTAATCTGCAGCTGTCACTATTTCTTACATATTATCTTAATGACTGTTTGAGTGTCCATGTAATATATTTGGTTACACGTGTATTATGTTACACTAATTTCAGGTAAGTAATATTGAATTCAATTAAGTGTACAAATGAAGAATTCTAAGGCCGAAGAAATGGTGTGACAAAATGTTTCACTGTATTGGTATCTCATAAATGTACACCAGAAAAGAGAAACTGTCTGGCATAAACTCGAGGTTCATATTAATACTAGTCGGTTTTTTTCAAAATTAAAATTGAAACAAAACATGATAAGAAATTGTATACTGAAGTTTTATACAACTACCCGGAATGATGTTATATTTTATTAAATTCTAAGTACATACTACGAGGCTTCCAGCTACCTATACGGTAAAATGATTGGTTTTCACTCTTGTTGTTCAAAATCCAAATGTGTTGTTAAATTGCATTTTGCATTTCGAATTCGATCTTGGAATACTCTCAAGGCAGTAATAGCAAGGTTATACTTATCACATGTTCAGAAATGATGAGTACTACTTTTGCTAGTAAAATGTTTTTTAGAAATTGCTTATTTGCAAGTTTCGTGGGCTTTTATAGTGTGGCATAAAAAGGAAACACCAAAAAAATATAAAATACAAGATAAAAAGTGAAAACCGATGTTCATATGCGTGGGCTGCTTTGATGTTGGCGTGCATTAAGCCTACGGAATGAAAACGCTGGTCTAGACCTTAGAACATTTCCATATACATGGCCATAAATTGCATCTTTTACCTATAATAAATGGAATGCATTGTCGGTCATTTCGGCAGCTTTATGACTTTACTTATCTAGATGAGCTTCGCGAATATGGACCAATAATCCATGAAATGAAATAATAAAGTTTGCGAATTTTCTGTCCCCGTTTCAGCAAAAAATATGCATTATACGAAAAAAACGCCTCTCATAATGGAAAACTAGCATCTAACAAAAGGCCGTCCTATTCCACATACTTTAAAATATTTTTTGTAACATTACCATGAAGTTCTATTTTCAGAACATGCAATGCGCATTCCTCGGCTTGCCAGTAAATTTAAAAACTAGTTATTTGACCTATAACAAAGTAAGGAGAAATGAAATATCTACAACCAAGGACATATTATGTGACACTTTCAATTTAACTGATGGACAATCACATTAACATGAAGATTAACGTAACATTCAAATTAGCATGGAATATTGAATCAGCTTTGCATCCCAAATACAACGTTCTTGTATAAATACTCTTAACAGACATAATCAGTCAATGTGATAATGTTAAGACACAGGGCCTGACATTTCAGGTCGATCTCAAGACTACCAAACTAATTTTGCATGACCTTAGCTTTTTTTTTTACAAAATTCATTATTTCTAAAAGACAAATATGAAAATGTTTTGAAAGAGATTTCTAAAATATTTTAGAGCAGGAAAAAAATTATAAAGTCCTGAAATTGAAATAGAATAACAACTGAAATAGAATAACAACAAAGACATCGATTGAATAAAATTCATTTATATTTCCTATTTGTTAGCGTTCTGGTTGTCATCACCATAAAAATCAAAACTGCAGAAGCAAGTGAATCATTGTGCTATTATTTTTTGCTGCTATTCTTAGTCTGGCGCTAACTTGTATCATTTTTCCTCCTAAAAGATTTAAACATATTTCAAGTGAAATTTTCACAATGAGCGCATTATATCTTTAAACTTAAATTTAGTAGTTTGATGGTTATTGTGGTCAAATGAAAATATTAAAGAGAGCTTTATGTATGCTTCATAGTATTGTAGATGCATATAACAACCGTTTCACAAAGGAAATTAAATATTTATGTATTGAAGTCTTAACATAATTGGGCATTTTTTTGATAATTAAATTCTAAAAAATAAAGGAATTATAACGCTTTTATCCACATCGGTAATTTTGTATAGATTTCTAATGACTATGAGAGGATGATATCACACAAATCAGAAGCACTAAATTTCAATTGTGATGTGAAAACCACATCTAGAAATCTGATGCCAGATGCATCTAGATTGCTGTATGCCAGTGTTAAAAAAAGATTAAACGATTTAGATGCACCTAATGAATAACGAATTTTAAATTGTAAATTGCATGCCATGTCATACAAGTATAATTATCCTCACTTGTTTAAAGAAATCTTATATCTTCATCGACATTTCAAATGTTTAACGGTGTCCTAAACTAAAATGCCAAATAATCTATGATAGTAGTTTCGTATACCTCTAGTGATATTAGTATTTATCAATTTACTGCATCGCGTTCCAAAGCAAAGACAAGTCAAAACGTTTACAAAGGAAAATTTACATCAGATATATACAAGTATGTCGCTTTGGTCACATTGATCAAATGTTAAATCATCTCGCAGCATCAGTAATACATTTTCCGGGCAATAACAAAGAGGAGAGAAAATATTAGTTTCAATATAGAAATACGAGTTTCAGCCAGGGATTCACTTATTGCGTTAAAGCAAATTATTACATGAATTCAGAAAAAAATGTAAAAAATTGGGCATTGCCTTTATTGATTGTCAAAATTCTGATGGCGTATTCTATATCTGAGACATGCAAAAAACTCGCCGAAGAATGCTTGCGGTAGCTTTTCCTACATTTTTTCCCATTTTATACAATATTAAAAGTTGGGAAAAAACGACCAAAGAAGAATTCGGAAAGCTGCGGAATGTTTGCGTGGTCAGCGTTTCATAACTTAAAAGCCTTACTGAATGCATGCTCTCTTTCCTGTTTTTTGTGTGCAATATTTCATAAGTTTTAAAATATTTCGGTAGCAATAGGAGCTGGCCTATTAAATAAGATAGACAGAAAGCTGATATGGCGTTTGCTCACCAGATTATTTTATCATAAATTAAACTATTGCAAGAACCGATACTGCAATCTAGATAATAGAGAACTAAATATTATATCTATTTACGACCAATGTAGACAAATGGAAGAAAATTCCTGAAAGTAATTCTTACATCAACCAGTCCGGTTTCACAGTAAATTTAACAGACAAAATAAGAAAAATATCCGTACAGCAACACAATTTGGGATGAAAATTACAGCTAGGCTACGCTAAGATATGATATTTAAATTGAAAAATACATTTAACAATACTCGCTATTACTCTCCATTAATTTTCTTTTCATGAATGTCATCGAGCAACAACCTCCTGCATTCATTTTAAAAAGAAATAAAGACGAATATAATAGCACACGACATATGATGCAAATCTGACTATGTAGGAATCTTAAATCAGAAAATTCTTGTAAACATTTTTGCTTAATTAATTATAAGAAATATTCAGGGCATTCTTTGCCTTTAAAATACCAAATTCCAACTTGCATTCATGTTAAATATACATGTACATGTATCTTACTTTCAAATACTGCATATTAGTTTTCAAACTTAAATTATAAAAGAGACAAATGTCTATAGTAAGCATGACTTGGAATAGAAAAGTAATTTAATATAATTCATCGGTTACAAATGGAGTGCTACCTGCATATAATCAGACCACTATCAATTAACTGTCACTACTTAATTTTAATAATATTCCATGTTTTCTTTATGCGTAAAATTTTTGTCCTTGCTATTTCAAGTTCTTACAATAGCTAACAAAAACTTAAGTAGTTACCACAGTATATGAACTGTTTATTCACATCGCTTAAAGTTCGGAAACTTTTTTTTCACTAAAAAGTATAAAACCACTACACATTGATTGATTTGACATACAGAAAATTTACACATTCATGTAGTGCTCGCTTTATGGCCAGTGCTAGGTTATATACGAAAATCTGAAATAATGTCGTCAGAAAATCAATGCAACAGCAAACATTTCAATCGAATGTCAATTCTCATTTGAGTAGGACTCCAAAATTTAGGCAAATGAAGTTGCAGCGGGAAAGCATCATGAATTAAGCTCGAAATTTCCTGATTCCAACATCATCGTGCCATTCCTCATACCCCCAATCATGCATATAGCACATCCGCTGTAGATGCAACTGCATGGTATTGATGATAATACACTTGCGCAGTCAGGCTAATTTGAGGAATAAGCGTCATCGTTTTAACCTTTTGACAGGGCCGCCCTCACTGACCATGCCATTTGCGAGAGAAATAATAGCCCCTCGCATGGAAAGATCTCAACAGAAAATGGATTGAATCAAGTCAATTCAGCACACTGTCCAGAGCTGAACCACATGTACTATTTCGGACACTCCTGAAAATGTATTTCAACATGCAATTAAAGCAGAAGTCGTGTGCATGATAAATACCCTTCAATGAAAAGCTTGTTTTGGAATTTGACCCAAATAAATGTAATTTACGACTTGGGTAAAAACTACCAGGCATGCCCAATTTATTAGATGCAATGCTACGTTGCTCTCTCGGTTAGAATACATTCCGAAGTTCAGAAAAAAATGGTACGTTTAGTTTGCAGTCTCAATAGATGTGAATGCATATCTCTCGAGGTTTAGCCTGACCGTCACTAACAAATAACCACTTTGAACTTAGTGGCTCAGGTTAAAATGCATATGACTGGAGTCAGTTGTAAGAAATCATGAAAGTACGGAAAGGCTAGGAAAGAATTTTGGTGCTATGAAAATCACACTTTAAAGATGCAAAATTACACCAAGGGTAACCCATAAATGTCAGCAGATATTTTGGCAGAAGCTATTTTAGTAACTTATCCAACTGTCTACATTGCAAATTGAGGCAGCTTACATTGTTAGCAAATTTTCAACTTAATGTGGACTATCGCGAAGGTCTTCACCAACAAGCAACTACACGGTATATACGGTATCGATCGTGAAATAAATAAAATGCGACCACATGCAATGGCTATTTGCTTAGCGTCTTCTTTGGCATTAGTTTTAGGGAATCACTAAGTTTGTACTGCCTCGAAATGCTTAGAGGATGAAGTGCAGAAGGGCATGAAGGTGGTCCTGACTACCGTTGACAAAGGACAATCTAGTGTATGTTCATGAATTCAAAATAATATACCAAGAAAAAGCTTTTAAAGGCTTTGCTAAAACTAGTATATACGGGTATTGGACATGTGACAATTATTTGCAAGAGGCTGCAATTTGAAGAAACTGTCCTGTAGTCATTGACATGAGTTAATGTGTACAAGATAACACAAGATACAATAAGTCAAGTACTATAATGTATCCACAATGCTTTTGATTTTATTACTTTAAGGTCTACTTGAAGCAGGGTGAAACGCGATTCCATCAATGAGAAACGCAAACACAATATTAAAACTATTTCGATATCGTTGCCATCATAAAAACAGATCAAATGATTATGAAAAATCAAATTTCCTCATAATAATAGCATGTTAACCAACAAGTCGCTGTTATTGACAAGCATTAACGTTTCCATACTTTACTACTGGTAAATGGAATTAAATTATCTGCCTTTGGAAATAACATGCATGTACATGTAAATGTTTATGGAACTCATGAACAAAATATTTAATTCTGTATTTAAAAAAAACAGGAGCCCTGATTTTGTTCATTAGTTGCACCTTTAAAAACGTTTAAGCATTAGAAATAATATTAATTTCTCTTCGTTTAAACTCCACAAAACGTACACGACAAGATTTCAAAAATGCAATAAGTGACATAATATTTCAATACCACTGCACGGAGAAAAAAATTTAATTTTCTTCTTTAGTCTCACATTGATGGAATGTTTATGTTGAAAACGAATGTAGGCTGCTGGTGAATAGAATTCGATTCAATTTAATATTTTACCATCTCCCGATGACTTCCAATAAAGGCCTGTGGCAGAAAAAAACCTTTTTCACAGAAAAGATATAACAAGGTTAAAGAATGATATAGAAAAATGTTCAATCAAAAATCAAAATACATAACTGGAAAAAAGCAATGCGGAAAAACGCATTGCACACAGTAGCGAAAGAAAACTTCTTAAAATTCAATTTCATGTTTATCGACGTTTGTTGTTATGCTCAAAATGTAACCGAAGGCTCTTAAAAGCCATACAATTCAGGTTAGAAGGTCAAGTTTGTATAAATGATCATCCATACACCGAGAAATGAAAAACATTCTTACATGTATACTGCCAGTTAGCTATACATATACAACATTCAAATATCCCCTTGAACAATATGTTAATACATGTAGAATCATAATATTTGTGTTTTGCTATATTCTTAGACTAGCTTATCCATAATGGAAATTTTTACGTATAATCTTCTGTCACAGTTTACAGTGTCCATTAGCAGTGTAGCAATCCATAAATGAATTCAGCTTACAGAACTAAGAATTCGTAATCAGCAAGAAACTTACTAGAAACCTGTCAATACATTTTCCATAACAATGCATCATTGATGAATTTCGTCCACGTAATATTCTCGCATGACTACATACCCATGCCATGCTGCAAAGCCCATTAATTTCTATTACTGGTCATGAATTCAGTTTGGAAATAGGGCTTATGGAAAGGGCAGGATAATCCAAAAATGCTACATCACATAGACAGAAGACAAAACCAGGATGTTGCATGGCCTTGCTTTCGAACAGATTCGATCAAAGGATTTTCTATTTCATGAATGCTTTATTATTTTGTGCAAGTCATAAATGGTTTTATACGGCAAGTCCAACAGCCTACATATATTATTATTGCTAAGCCAAAAAATACTGTATAAAAATAAGATGCATGTTGGGGATCGGTTGCTATATTTTTTTGACAATCTGACGTGCGTATGCAGTGACTAGAGCCAATGACGCAGAATATTCAAGAGAAAAAAACCTCTGCAGTGGCTAACGTATACACAATTTTTAGCTTCCATATCTGTTGAAACACGTGATATATACATGTACTAGGAAATTTAAGCGTAGCATTAATTCTCATATCAGACGTAAGCAGAAATACTAAAGGGCAATAATACACTACCAGTTTCAACGGATTCATAGTGTTCTCGCATACACTTTCATATGCAAATTATTCGCGACCTGAGTTTACACATTAGGAAAAAAATACAAGCAATACACGAATAATTTGCATATGCAAGTACCATATCTACGTCCAATCACGTCTAAATTAAACATAAATAGGTTTTAAAACGTGCTATTATATTCACGTCATTACAATTGCTAAGGTTTACACATTAATGAATTCTTGAACAAATTCCTAATAACATACATGTGCAAGTATTTGCAACAGTTTACACGATATACAAGTGTGCATGTATTCGTACTTCGAACGACCCCTTGATTTGAAAACTCCATTACATGTTTTAATTCTTCAAGCAGTTATATCACGTAAAGCAATTCGATTTCCTGAATAGTTTAAGGTTTCTTTGATAACCGAAAGATACCAAATGACTTTAGACATATCCGCATTAGTGCATAAGCATCAAACATTTATAGGCACATGACATTTCCGCAAATTAGGGTTTCCGCGATCAGAGCAAGATGTCTTTTTTGTTAATTTCTTTGGAAATCTTACTTTAGCCTTTGCTATGGCCTATGGCACCCAATTGTCAAATAATCTTGGCACAACTTTCCCATTTCCACAATTCCCCGAATTGCTGTTATTGGATATCCCTTTGATCCCCCTGGAGCGTCTGAGGTGATTTCGACCATAACAATTAACGAGTGGCCACAGTTGTCTGTTCAGATGTCGGCTCATGAAGATGAGGACTTAATCTCATTTTTTGTCTGCACTAATCGAAGCGTTTCTAAAAGCATCCGATTAGACAGTTAATTGATAACGGTAGAGTGCAAAGACATGTACGCATAAAAACTCACTGATTCCTATCGGAAGACAACTTGTACCTCTACCGAGATAACCGATGGTAAAAACAGAATGTGCAATGATTGCGATGGTAAGACAAAGAAGGGAAATTAACTCTCAGCATTTGTCCAAGTCGATAAATTTCATTAAAAAGGCGATACTCCAATCGACCATATTTCTCATAGGATTTATTTATCGGCAAATCAATGGGGACGCCAATTTCGAGGCATAAAGACATGCAGTATGCATTGATGAATGAGACTTCTCAGTCTCTTCCTTGCATGTTCAAAATTATTCCTAGGAAACCACAAAAATAATTAACCCGTTTACATGATATGTTATAACCGAGATTCTAAATCAACCGATTGCCATGTCTGAGTAACAATATAATTATTTTTCATGTAATTACGGATACAGTCCGGCTTTTAATCATTGAACTCATTAAGTGATAGTGTAGTACTTCGGCAAATCCTACGAATGGTCGATAAAATAGTAAGACAAGTTTGATTGGTGAAGACATATTTGTTTAAGAAAAGGCCAAGATAATGGCAAGAATCAGTCAATTTAAAAAAAAAAATACTCCAATTACATCTGAAGTTTCTTCTAATAATTCCTAAAGGATTATTGGAAGAAGTGTAAAGAAGGAAAACGTATTTCTCACTCTGAATTCCCTTGACTCATTCGCAAATAAAATAATCATCATTCAGATGAATAAAACGGTTTTTTTCTTGAAATGTCTGCCCCAAATCGTTTAAGCAAATAAAACAAAAGGAAATTGCAAACGTCGTTTCTTAATCCTGTTAGACGGCATGCGCACCATATCTCGTACTAAAACAGGTGAAAGAAACTGACAATACGGTTATAGGAGGCTGCGCATACAGTGCATGCTGGGTAAAATGTTGCTCCCAAGCAAGCTTCGGAAACTCAGGGGAGTGTTTCAAACGAAACCAATTAGTGAAGTAGAACAAAGAATAGACCGAGTATAGCCCATATCCACTCAGACTCGAAAATATCGATACAATCACAGGAGAATCTGTGTAAGATTCAATTTATCGTAACATTAACATTTAGCATCATTAAAAGACTTGGAAAATTAAATTCGTTCATTGTTCTATGCATGCACAAATTTACATGTACAGTATGACCACCATGGGAATTTGCATCATTATTTAAATGCTTATCTTTCACTACATGTACATGTATTTGAAATTAATAAATTTCGTAACAAATGTGAACTGCAATGTTTTACTGCGCAGTAATTGCATGATCTGTATCTACTCTATCAGGTATTCAAAAGCCACAGAGAGATTAAGCTGGAATTTCAATAGTGTGTCCGCGATATGCAGTGACAGTACGACTTTGTTGTCATGGTTACATGAACATTGCACTGATTAGTATCCATCATGTACATGTACATGCACTGTAAAACTACAGCATATGTTGATAATTGAATCCATACATACATGTACAGTAGGGCCAACGCTGACGAACAATGGCGTATTTTGCCTTGAGCTTTTATTTCTTCATGCTATTAGTGTTAGCATTTTGATGAAGGTCAAGAGGCCGAAGAGGGGAAAAATGAGGAAGGTCTTGGCCGAGGTTTAGAGGAATACCACGGTATCTACTTGGAAACAATATTCCGAAAACCACGACAACCAAAGTAAAGGTAGACAAGTTTAGTTTTGAATCAGTTGCTCAACTATCTTGAAACTTACTGTCGGTCTTCTTGACTTGAACGAATTTTTTATTATCGCCAATGTATTACTTACAATTTTAAATATCAATAGCTTCAACAGCTCTGCTAGCTTATTTAGTTATCACACTTAGAAAACAGAAACAGGTCGTACAATTCTTAAATGTAAGGTGATAAATTTTCAATTTTCAATACATTTTCAAAGACACGTACATGCATGATTCCCTCCCGGCGGCAGGCGCTACACATATAGTCTCGAGCAGAAAGCCACCCTGTATTTTTCCAATTGCATAGAAAATTTCCCCAATAATCACACTCAGAATCGGAGCGAGAACAATGCTCCTTTGAAGCCTTTCATGATTTGCATGAAGCCCATATTTGCAAAGAAGAGACCCGACATTTCCCATCCAAATCAGATTCACTTCTGATAATATATTCAACATAAATAAACAGCAATCAGAGCGATTTTAAAAAAGCCTGATTCGTTCAATAAAATACAAATTCCCATTCTTCCTCCATCCACCATTCACCGCCAATATATTCCTCAAGAGCCGTGGCTATCGATTTTTTCGCCGAATTTTGAATGAAGCCCAGCTATTTTGCACGTACCAGAGTCTACATAGTTATTCCCATCATCTTCGCCCACATTGCCAAACAAAGTTTTTTTTACCACAACAAAAGAAGCGGAAAATGACCGAATAAGAAAGTGTGAGAGCTCCAAAGAGATGTTGAAATTGCAGTTTGCATTTTACTCGCACATCAAAAAATTGCATTTGATGATAGAGCAGCATCCTCTCGCACCGACATAAATAAAGTGATATAAAGGGAAAACTAGAGCTTGTCTGTATAAATAGATTGACATTGCATCGTTGTAAACAAACTTCTGAGTGACAAGAAAACGTGTGGTTCAAAAAAGTCGCATAATCTGAAAAGAAGAAAGCCCGCTCAATGTCGTAAGACGAACAAATCAAATAATAATGACGGGGCATTCTTTTTATTAAACCCGCACCTTTAGTCCATGGGACGTTGCCAATCAGGAGCAACTACAATATATGTACCCAGAGAGCAGGGTGAGCATTATAGCTCCTGAAAATGGTTTAAGTATGAGTTTAATGCGATTATTGGAGGCAAGCGACGAGCTGCCCCCATTGTCAATTCAGGCTTGTGTCAGAAGGCGTGTTGGGAGACTTAAGTTTTTCATCTATTGATTCTCTTCGGGGCTGAAAAGCTAATAGTGATTCGCGTTGAATGCATTGGAGACTTGTTTTCCGCATGCACGAGCGGCAAAGAACTGATTTCAGATGCGTAAGCTTGCTTCGTATACAGGTCTGCATAATAAGGCGAGGAATATTTGGATGAACGAATTGACACCGTGCAAAGGCGAACAATCTTTACCCCCAGCTTGAAGTTAATAAGAAAAGACTGTATGGAGGCAAGAAACGATTCACACGAACTGCATTCACTGAGGTACACCATGGCAATTCGAATATCTATTTTGTTTGGTTATGTGAGAAGTTTTTCGTGTTTCATAGACAAGAAAATTTTAAAAATCTACGATGCATCAGTACTGCATTCGCATTATTAGCTGACAGTGTACAGTATTTACGTTTGTAAACATGCATGTCATCAATGTGCTTTTACCGGCGTGTTATCGATTCTCGAGAACCTAACCAGTTTTAAATCATTACATTTTTTACAGAACTCGAGGCATTCAAGTACAGTGAAATTTGGATTGTCAATCAGGGGTCGGGACTGTTGGTGTTGCTGATATTCGAATAGACGGATGACGGAATACATACATGAACTGTATATACATATCTGTATTTATTTTTTATGTCTTGTCAGTATATTGTTTTAGAGCTTTCTGAGTTCTCAGACAGTTGTGGTAACTGCTCTATACGAGGCATGCGATAAAATGTTAGTTGTTTTTGTGAATGTACATGTTCTTCGCTTTCTTTTCAACGCTTTCTTGTGTCTTGACATGCTGATGGTTATCATATACTGACGGTTAAACGAGGGAAGGTTGTGTCTATTGTATTGTGGTTTATAAAAATAATTCCCCTTTGTCTTTATCGATATCCCCTAGTAACACTATGGAATCATTAGTTTTGAAATTCAATTCATATCTAATTAATGGCAACTGGCCTACATTTAACCTTACTTCTAAGAGCTTTATCCAGACTAAATGTTTCACAACTGTACTGCACTATTATAGCAAGTAACTATTAGGACGACATACAGTTGAAATTTGAATTCAAGACATCACAATTTGTTTATTTTTGTCCAAGCATCAGCTTTGATTCGTTGTTTCATTCTGGCCTACGCCCTTAAAGTTCATACACTAGAGTCTACATGTATTTAGAGTTTATCGGTTGACTTTTTGACACTGTATCCACCTCGAAATACAAAATCGTAGTAATTGCAATAGGGAGGATGTCAAAAAAATTGCTTGCAGGTTTATTGCACCATTCTGGCCAATCTAGTGCGGTGCACTGCCTGCAATAGAAATTATCGCTGATAATAGGTCATATTTAATATTCACTGATATATCACCTATTGCATTCAGTGCATCTCACTAGATTGGACACAATGGTGCAATAAACCTACAAGTGAATTTTTTAACATTTGACCAATTGCACTTACCACGACGATAATTAAGATCATTGACTAAAAGTTGTGGGGGGGGGGGGCTGTTGGCAAGTGTAACCAGATGTAGTAACCACTTTAAAATACTGTATTTTTGGAGCCTTGATATGTCCCTATCATTAATGACGCTGTGGTCCCCACAGAACGCAGATACTCGGACCAATTTTTATCCAACCAACTTAGCAGAATTTCCCATGCTCATGGTTGTTGATGCGCATTCCAAAATTTCAATTTCCCCAGTAAGCGAGGATGCAACCGCAAAATTTGCATAGAGCAGATGGAATGGGCAAGCTGATAAATAATGCATCTGAAATGAAATTGGAAGGTATTTGATGTTATCGACCTAGAGTTTTGTCTCCTCTGACTGGTCGAAATCGTTCCAGCTTGAGCAAACAGCGTTAATCATCGAGCACAATAACGAGAAATTCGATGAGTTTGGAC
Organism: Kryphioiulus occultus; assembly: GCA_034687865.1. NCBI lineage: Eukaryota > Metazoa > Arthropoda > Diplopoda > Julida > Julidae > Kryphioiulus > Kryphioiulus occultus. The sequence continues at coordinate 19,490 of JAQGAF010001661.1, forward strand.
TTGCCCATAAATAGCACTACCATAGAATATGAGGTAGATGCCAATTCCAACCACTGGGGCTAAGTTCTAGGAGACTTGACTTTTCAACAATTCACAGCTGTTTTTATCACCATTGAGAAAGCAGGGTATAAGATAGGGAAAAGCGAAAGAAATATACCCCTTCTCGCTCAATCCAATTTGAAAACAGAGAAGGACGTTTTCTGGCCTGCCGAAGCCGTCTATAAACATGCTAAAATTAATCGGATCACCGAGATAGCCAGAGCAGATCAATTTTCCACCAACCAAAAAAAGCACAAAACTTCTACATCTCAGACAATTGCCTTCGGCTTGCCCAACTTTCCACTCAGGTTAGGTGGCTATAAAAACACACAGAAATGCCACATGATGTCATGGCTAATAGGGCTAGCAGTTGGTGGCCCCAAAGTCTTTCCACGGCAAGAGTCGTAACAAATCGATGCAAAACATAGCATTATCATAATGGAGCCTACCGCATACTGGGTGTTGAAAAATACAGGTACTTTACGTGCAGTATCTCTATATAAGTACTTACATGTATATGTATAATTAATGGGGGATTCCTTGTGTCTGACAAGTAACACCAATTTGCAAATAATCTTAAATAATTTACATTTCTTACAACATATTGAAATCTCACAATCAACATCAATTCATTTTTCTCTGCTTGAACAATTTGAGTAATGAGAAATAAGTCTAACACAGTTAAACATGCATACCGGTATATATATAGTTGTAAGCATACTGGATCTTACCTGTCGCATCCACTTTCGTCCATATGCAGTATACAGTAATTCACTTGTATTCAGTCATGCATGAAGCAACGTCCCAGGAGAAGCACAGATGTCCCAACTGCTATCTCGTGATCCCATTAATTTTTAAGATGCTTGAATAGATGGCGAGTTTGCATGCCTCTCCTAGAAAAATTCGAAAACAATTTATGATATTAGTAAGTACACAAGCATGGAATTTTGACAATATGGAAAACCTTGCAGCGGTAAAATCTAGTTTAAAATATAAATTATCACACAGGGGTTTAAAACCGGGAAAATCGCATCTTTCTTTTCATAACTTTGGCCCAAATATACAATTGTTTCAAGTATTACCAGCGAACATTTACAAGTTGACGAATTTGACGTTTCATCAATTCGAATCAAAGTCGTGATATTTTGAACAAGATAGAGTCGATGAGCGTGAGTTATTTGCGCAATAAATTACATCAGGTGTTTTTTGTAGGAAGACGCAACAAGGGCGGAAAACGTGGCTCGAATTTTCAATGCAGCAGTAAACAGTGGGCAATTCGGCCAACCATTAACCTAAAACCTTGAGGCTTAAGTCAAAACATCTCTGGATTTTTCATTCAGCAAATCCATAAAGCTCACGGGGGTGAATCTCATTTGCGAAGTTATGGGTAAACAAAGCTGCAGTATGTATTAAAGACAACCAGCCATTCATCCAAGTCATGACTTGTTTGTCATTCTATAATGAAACTACATGGACATTTATTTCACAATTTTGTGCAGTATTATTCAAACAGCAAACTCGGCTCGTTACAGATACTTGCTACAAATCCATTTGCGTTGAGATTTTTGCTAGAGCATACTCATTGTCGAGCCACTGTAGACCATTAAAGCACTGCAGTATGGAGCTCAGTTTTGGTAGTTTAGCAAGTATTTTGGCATGTACTTCGGTCAATTTTCGATTCAGTCAATTTCAGGTGGTTTTATTGATCTTAAATGGGCGCGACGTTCCGGTAAACGAATGCCACCAACAGGTGCTACTGAAATTAAACAAATTAACAAACAGAAGTTTCACAAGTCGAGGGCCAAATGGTTGTTAATTTTGTATAAGTTCAATAGCGCCTGATGATGGCATTCATTTATCGAAACGTCGCGCCGATGAAAGATGAATAAAATTACTTGAATTTGACTGAGTCTTCTACAAACAAGTTCTACTTTACCAGTCACATGTATGATGGGTATTAATTCTATTTTTTGTTTTTTATTTGTGCACATTTAGCATACAGTATATCCACTATAAGAAATTGTGCTTCTCCTATCGGCTAGTAGGTTGCCAGTGATTGCCTGGAGGTTAGGGTCAGCTAAAGCGGCTGAAAAGATAAAACGATTTAAATTTGGCGCTGCGTCAACATTTTAGTAGTTGGCTAGCCAAAACACGTATACAGTATGTCCTGTATGTGCAGAGGGATTCATACAGTATTTAGTTCATGGTGTAAAATTGGTAAACTATGAGTTCTTGAGCTCCACGTTTTAAAAAACGTTACAGGTCAAATCAGTTTGGAATGCCTTTCGGTAACGTCTGATCAGGGTGGAGCAGAATTAGACGATTTGTAAAGTAAAACTAACAAATTTACATTTCAATTGTCATTGAGACGATTTCATTGTTCATTAAACGATTTGTAACATGATTATGAACACGTCACATGATTATGAACACATTACATGCACAGCAGATGACTGCCTGACCCGTAATATTTAAAATGTAGGGCCATAGAACTCCTAACCTAATAACTTTACACCATAAACTAAGTGCTATTAACCCATCTACGCTTGTATATATTGATGTAGCCACGAGTCAAAATGTTGACGCAGCGCCAAATTTAAATCGCGTAATTACTTCAGCCTCACTGTGTAACAACTCTACAACTAATGAAATATACGTCAAAATTTATATCATGATTTCTAATAGAACATTCTTTGGTTAATATGATTCTGATGGGCGCTTCTGATGGCAGGTATGGCATTTAATCGGAATTTAAACCCTCACAATTAAACTAGACAGCATTTATTATCAACTGTGGAAATGGCATAGGTGATTCTGGTTTACAAATCATGGCAACCAATTCTGAGAAAATTTTCACACAACGGCCAGTGGTGATATGTCAGGAATGGAATAACTCGGCGCATCACCACATTGACCCCAGACTTTATAAACGCCCTGTACAGTTCCTCAAATATTTTTGGAGCTGGGATTCCGTATACCGAAGTGCATCCCAATTTCGTTCCGTTACATGCACAAATGTCGTACACCTCGCAAAAAATGTCAAGCAAGCGGATATTCGAAGAACATTTCGTACACCCATAAAGCACACACGAGAAATATAATAAAAAAGTAGATTTGAGTTATTCTACTAGCATGTACGTGGGTACAAGGAATTGTAGACATTTTCTTTCAGGCCAGGGCGCACATGGAGCAGACTACCCACTGATATTGTCATGCCCGGCTCCCTTAAGCAATTTGTTTCTCACCTGAACAAGTTGGATCCTAAGCTTTTATTTAAATTTGACTTTATAAACAAACAAAATTGTATGCGATGTAAGTTTTTCGCTGATTTTTAAAGCGTTGTTCCAGGGAGTGTATACGTGTTGCCTATGTTAAACCTTCATCTACCCTTTTCCCCATTAGGAGAATAAACAATTACTATTACAGTATTATTATTTCCTAAATGAACAAACTACGGGATTTGGCCCCTTTACGTATTTTCTAAGCGAGCAACGTGACGCTAATCTTGTTGACCATTGCCAGCGAATGGGAGCAGATCACGTGACATTCTCGTCCACGTTCACGATCAAAAACGGCGCTTTCGACATAAAAATGAGCAAGTTCACGTTCACGCATTATACCAAAAATATTGAATTACTGAGTAATTCAGGTAGCACGGCACCTTCAAATGCTGGGCACATGCATAGCTACAAACAAATGACCAAGAAATCTCTTTTCAAGATAAGTTCTCGATGCAAATAAAAAAGATATGAAAAGTAGGAAAAGTACAGCACGAGATCTGCTCCCATTGATTTGCAATGCTACACGTGAGGTCACACGTTTTCGTCACGTCCACGTTTAAGGTGAAGACGGATAGCCTGGGGAAGGGGAAAGTTATATTCTCACAGCAAAAAATTTTTCTTTATACTATGCTTTTTAAAATACGCAAAAGAATGAAAAATGATCTTATCTGTTACTCAGCAGTACGTACTTTAGTATCGGATTGATAGAAATATTGTCTATATTTGCAGATAAGTTTTTTATTCGCTATTTACTTTGTTCAGATTTCAATTACAATCTCCAGGATACCAATAAATCGAATTCGAACGAACCAAAATCGAACAAGCCGTTGCCATGGTTACGACGAGAAAAGCACGACACATGGAAAGTGTAATTCAAATCGGAACGAAGTAAATCGTGAATAAAAAAATTACCAGCATAAATTGCTGATATTTCTGCCAATCATGCACTCAAGTAATCTGCTGAATCAATGGTAAGTTAATTTGTTATTGATTTGCATGTTTTAAAAAACGTAGTGTAAAACAAAAACTAACATGAGGAATTTAACTCCTTCACTGGCTTAAGAAATTAGTTTTTAACCTTGTTGTAGGCCTACAACTTGTTACGGATAACCAACTCGAATACGTGGGTGATTTTCAAACAAGTTGAATACATTTTTAATAAGGCAGTGTATAAATGTAGTGTTAATTTAGGTCACTAGCAGAAAACAATTACTTCGACAGCGTGTTCTCTTGCGTGCCAATAGCGTAGCAATCCGGCAGCTGTTCGAGGGCAGGTGGCAGCAGGAAGTCCCCGATTTGGGGCGTCACGTCCTTGATTTCGTTCATGTTCCATGTCCCAACGAACAGGCTCATGGTCCTGTCTGGCATGGTGAGGTCAAGCTGTCCAGCTCCCAACAACGAGCCCCAGCCATGAGAACAACCCACTAAAAAACTCCTGAAAAACACAGATTAGTAAGTGTAGGAATTGGAGTGTGGGAAGCTTGACACAGACCCTTTAACAACCTGTTTCTGGCCTCTGTTGCCGAAATTTGCATCAACTTCTTCAGATTTTGGAGGGGTCCAACTTGAGCACTGGTGGTTGTCCATGAAGAGGATGAGGACGCTGATGATGGGGATGGAGATTGTCTGCCATTTTGCTCAATCACTAACCTGTCTTCAACAGGTTCAGGTTTGACTTTGTCCTCAGATGTTTCTTCTAGTGTTTCGTGGTCAGTTTGTTCTTCGCAGGTCATCACTGACGAGGTTTTAGGGGCATGGTCATCTTGCTCTTGTAAGGACAGCATCTTATCGAAGCGGATGGAAGGAGGACGATTCCTAGCGTTATGATATAGTCGATAAGCATATGTTAAGAACAATTCGCGCTGTTGTGGGAAAACCAGACATGTGTGGTCGATAAACTACGTGCTGGCTTCCAAAAAGCGCCATTTTCAAAATCTGGGAATTTATTATTGCTGCTTTTTTTGACAATTTGCAATTTAAAAGATTGATTTGGAACGAATGCTGCCCGAAAATTTGAATGTTGCGGGTTTAGAGCCAGTCAATACGTGTAATACAGTCAATACGGTATTTCCGCCAGCGAAGGTCAATATGCAAAGTAGTGGTGCAAATTTGTCTGCTAGCATTCGGTTTCGCTTCGCCATAAATTCCTTATGCTTGGTCAACGAAACATCATTAAATCGCATTTTGACTCAAGTTGTTTGCAGAAATACGCTGGAACTATTAGTTTATTTAAATTGCTGTTATGTTCTACAGTACTCAACCAAACGTTATTTTCTTTGTAGGTGATACTTAATATGTCAAAAACGGTTTCATCGGTGCCATCTTTATGCCAATGTCAAAGCTCTTCATCGTTGATTTTCATCATGGCATGGGCGGTGTCAAGTAGCTACATAAAAGAAGTTAAACACCTGTACAGTATGTTATGAGCCAATCAACAATTCCGTCCCAAAAAGATGCCAGAATCCTGAGGTGTGAATAGCTATGGTACGTGTACATGGATAAGCACATTAAATCTGGCGATAGACTCTCGAGATTTTGTAGATGACGACCACAATAAGAATTTGCAAAGGTGGGTGAATTAGTAATGAAACGAAAAAAAGATAACATGATATAGCAGACATTGTTGACTGACGACATGAAATGGCATGGGGGTTCTTAAAATAATATTGGCATTACCAGTGGCATAATCTTCAGTGCAAATTGGTTGCTAGCTTCCTACACATTCCAATTTTAAAGTTTTATATATAGAGGAGGGCGAGATTTGTCTAAAAACGTTTCTGTTTGGTCAAGTAATTTAAACGTTTCTGTGAATTTATTTCGAACTTGTGGTTGGTATTTCCTTGATGTTTCTAATTTTTAATAGAAACAGCTTGACAATTTATCCGATTTACATGCATGTAAACAAGCACACGAGTCACCTACACAAACACAAAATTAACATGCATCAAACTATAGTAGCAACTTAATGACAACTAATGTACGAGCACATTTTTAGAATTCATAATTTAAGCTATTCGTGCTATAAATAAAATGTAATGCCTTCGTAGCATTAGGAAGAACTTATGACTTGTAGTGTTATATGTAATAGAACTGCTTACATCCTAATTCGTAGTTTTATACTAAAATAAAAAATAGAGATGATTATGCCTAAAATGAAACTGTGGATATATTTCTAAAGCATCTAGAAACAGTAGTTATTCTTGAAATGGGATAATTTCCACCATTTCTTTCAAAGTTTACTCATGCCTTAGGAATGGTAATACCGCTATAAAGGTTAATTATGCGCATTTCGTTAAGGAAAAACTATTTGTCGTTTATTCGGACTTTCGTTTGTTGCATTGGGTGTTTCTGGAAATAAAACATGGCTAAGGTACAATACGCATTTGGTAGAACGTATGACTAGCAGTTTTTTTATTGTAGCTTATTTTAGTCATATTTTTATATTGAAAACAAAAGGAGTGATGACTACTGGATTTCTTCCTAGCATCTAGAAAAAGCAGTTTTTCTAAAGCGCTTGAACAGGGGTACGGCAACTTCTAAATAATTTCCAAAGAAAAGGCGACAAAGGAGTGAAATCGATGGGCTAATTACCGCCATTTCTAAAAACGTACAAATTTACATGTACATATTTTGAAGCAAGTTAAAACATCTTTTTCGTTGGACAAAATTCCTTCGCTTAAAATTATTCTGTTTTGGTTATTTGCACTCATATTTGGGTGTATGTTTCAGAGCAGCCCGAAAACATTTTCGCCTTTTCACTTACATGTATTTTTCCCGACGAGAACTTGAGGAGGTCAACAAATATTTACACAACATTCTTTGTTTCAGTGACCTATTCACGAGTTATGCTGCCAGATATGTGTCCTCTAATTCCCTGGCTGTGCGGAAGGGTGTCGAAACAAACATTGGGAATTATGTCGGTTAAATTTGAAGCGGACTTGTCACGTTGACCACTTCAACCATTTAAAAGTCGGCAGAAAAGGGAAATGATTGTCTTCAGCGTCAATGGATTCAACCTTGGACCATAGACCCCTTGGTTACAGGTAAACATTAATTTTTTCTACGAATTTTAATTTGGTGCACATTCAGTAGCCATTTAAAACGCGAAAATGTTCGTATTGAGTTTAGACTGCCGGACTGCATGCAGAATCTTATAATAGTAAATTTGCAAGGATTAATTAATTCAAAGTAAATACAATTTTTGGGGAATTTTCCCCATTAGAGAAACGTCACTGAGTACTAAATTGCCACGTCTTGATTGCGAAATCAATCTGTTATTCATATCCATTAATTCAGATATTGCTAGTATTTTGTATGTTGTAACCATAACTTATTCCAAAATCTGTAATTTGTTGGTTCGTTTCGTTGAATTTTTAATTTTTTTTTTAAACTGACAAATCCAAATTAACATAACTCGATGGATATCCATGTAAATATTTACCATGTGTGGCATATGCAGTTTTCCAATTCGGATTGTTCATAATTAAAATTATTAGTCAACTTAAATCCTTGGAGAACTTGGTCAATTTATTTTCGCATAAGTTATAGAAATAGGACATTTTATCCGAAAAATGGGATGAAACAAATTCTGTTTAGATACAGATAAATTGATTTTTAAATGGACATGCATTGCCGTATCAGATACAATTTTAAACTGTCATTTTTATATACTGTACATCTAGCGCCAAACATTATTTAATGAGCACAATAAAGGCCTATACTATTTTTGTTATCGCTGCATACATTAGCTCCATTTGACATAACATTCACAAAGGGTGAAAAAGCACATTAAAATCTAACGATAATTATGTGCCAAAAAACACGATGATTTTAGCATCATTTACATGATTCTAGGAAAAAAAATCAAGTCCATACATTTTTTTTTCGGAAATCGTGGCAATTGCCATGGCCAAATACCGTTTGATTTTAACATTTGTTTTTTTCCAAGAAATCGGGAAAAATGCACTCTTTTTCGGTTTTTTTTCTTGGTGATCTTGGAAATTGACCCCAATACCAGTGTAATGGCCAAAAAAACTATGATTTTAGCATCATTTTCGGCAATCTTTATACTTTTTTTTTTTTTCTGAAATCGTGGCAATTGCATCATCATTTTTAGTGCTGAGATTGATAATATAGGCCCCAATACTCGAGTGCAAAAGTTTACTTCTTAATAAAATTGATTGTAGATGTATGAAAAATTAACAGGAGATTTTGAATATAAACATGATTTATACATGTATACCTTTTTCAATAGCACACTAATATCGCATTTTTTTTTATTTTGCAGGTCGCACCAAGCTCTTCAGTCTGCATCTAGAAAATTACAATTCGTATTAAACTCGCCCAATTTTTGGCGCTGCAGCATTGCATGAACGAAATATATTTGATGTCGCAGTTTGGTCACAATTACGATCAATTCCCTATTCTGCAGTTATGAGTTATATATTCCATATTGTATAGAACTCGCTTGATATATACCATTGTGGTTCGGTTCCCAAACGGACGTTTTTTTTCCCCAACTAATTTGCGACAATATGAAATGCTCTCTATTTATTCCTAGGTGTACCTTTTTATACTTTATTTTCGCCTATTTCTTGATTCCTGTTGTTTAAACTAACATGAATAAACTGAAATTGCTTTATGAACTTTTTGTTTGGTGTATGCTGTTGGTATATGTTACTTTCACATTTAAAATACGAACAACGTAATCTAAAGATGAATAACGCAATCCAAAGATGAAGAACGCAATAATAAATAATATCTACATGTATTTCGTTTGATGATGTTGAATTTACAACTAGCCGGCAAAATAACCTTGAAAGCATGGTTTGATCGCCGTCTGGTGGGGGGTCATGGTTTGAGTTCCATCTATGGCGAATAGTTGTACTATGCAGCGCCATCTATGGTCATTGTATGCACTACCTAAAGTCAAACATAAA